>CM071569.1:112614308-112670895 GCA_036426205.1 Ascaphus truei
AATGAAATGCTTGGGTAAACAGGTAGGTCTTGAGCCTGTTTTTATAGATTTCCAGAGACGGGGCCCTTCAAACTGTATGAGGCAGATTATTCCAAAGAGTGAGAGCAGTGTGGTGCTAGAAATTAAGGCCCCAAAGAAAGTTATTCTGGAAACCGTTAGGAGTCCTTCATATGCAGATCAAAGTGAGCGAATGGGAGTGTAGTAAACTAGAAGCTCTTTCAGATAGCTGGGACCTTGGTCATGTAATGCTTTGAATGTCAACAAGCCAATCTTGAAATACATTCGCTATTTTACAGGCAGCCAGTGCAGAGAATGGAGAACAGGTGTTGTGGAAAGAACGGGTCTGGTTAGTTAACAACATGGCCACAGCATTCTGCACCAGCAGCAGATGGCGTAGCTCTTTTTCCAGAAGACCTAGGTACAGTAGCGTGCATCTCAGTAGTATAGTAAGTGCACAAGTGTAGTAAGATCATCTGGGTGGATCAAGTGCTTAATCTTGGCTATGTTCTTTAGGTGGAAGAATTAAGATTTGACCATGACTGACACTTGATGTTTAAGGGTCAAGTCACAGTCAAGGACAACACCAAGATTTCACACATGGACACATTTCAGCAGCGGGGAGTCCCCAAGTTTAAGGCCAGTGTATTGACCTACTGTAGTTGCGGACTTGTCTTCTGACAGTGAGAATCTGCCATGAGTACTTCTGTCATCAGGAATTTATTACCTCAATCAACTGGAACTCATCCACTCTAGGAGCTCAGATAAACATCTATTGAAGACTGATAATGGGTCCTTAGGGCCTGGTGCAAAGGACAAGTAGAGTTGAGTGTCATCTGCATAACAGTGATAACACAAGCCATGCTGTCTGATTACTGTATGTCACCTAGTCACAGCATGTACTCTGCGAACAACATAGGAGACAAGATAGAACACTTGGGCACTCCACATGACAAGGGCATGGGTGCAGAGGAGTACACTCCTGAAGATACTCTCTGTGACCTGCCAGTGGGAGAGGATCTGAATCAGCTGAGAACTGTGCCATCCAGTCCACAGAAATCCTTCAGATAGTCCACAGTATCAAATGCTGCAGAGAGGTTAAGGATAACCAACATGAAACACTCACCTCTGTCTTACCATCAGAAGATCATTTTGCACACAAACCAGACCTATTTCAGTACTAGCCCATCTTCTGAATCTTGACTGGAATGGGTTATACATTTCATGGCTTAATAGACGTCTTTCTTGTTGAGTTGCCACCACTTTCTCAATAACATTATCTAGAAAAGGAAGGTTTGATACAGGCCTGTAATTCACAATGCATGATTTTTTAGAAGAGGACTGATGACTGATTCCTTCAGCAGTTTGGGAAAGATCCCTGTCTGCAAGGAGCACAATACTATTTTGGCAAACACTGCGTTGATTATATCAACATAGCCTAAGAGAAGGCGGTTGGGTCTTGGTTCAAATCACAGATACTCAGGCCCTGAATTGTTTCCACAAGGTTTTGCTACATACAGATGGTCAGAGTTACAGGTAGTCCATAAAGCCAGATAACTTACATTTTCATGCCTGGAACACTGAGACTTATTAGCAGTCGGAACCCCAGCCCGGATGGAGGTTACTTTATCCGAGAAGAAGAGAGCAAAGTCATCACACCATAACTGTGAAAATGCATCACCAGACTAAAGACATGCTGCTTTGCTGAGCTGGTTTTGTCCACTGCCATGATCTCTGACTTCTAGCTAGTAATTGTGGAGTGGTATTTTTGTGATATGGTCAATCAGTTTAAGCTAGTCCTCAATCTTGCAAGACTTCCACCAGCACTGTTCAAGCCTGCGACCCTTATTGTTCAATTAGCTAATAGAACTGTCAAACAAAGGGGTGTGGTAGTGTGAGGTGAAGAATCTTATGTGAGCAGGAGCGATAGTATACATCGTGGCCCCAAATCTCTATTGTAGTTTCGACAAGAGCACTGGGATCACACAGGCACTTAATATGTCGGGGAAATCCAAGTTTGCCACCAGGCCCTAGAGAGGTCATACCTGTCAATGGTCATCTTCGTCACCACCACGGGAGATGGCCTATTTGGGGGGCGGGCTGTGATTAAGAAGAACAGAATGGAGTGCTGGTCTGACCAGACAACTCGGTCTATTGTTAGATTGGAGATTCCTTAACCGGTCTGGAAAACATGAGCAACTGTGTCCCCACTTCTAACAAGTTGTGTGAAGCCCAGAGCATTCATTATGTGGAGGAGGTCTTGACAAGATTGAGAGAGATTATCATCAACCCAGGCATTGAAATCTCCCAAGATAAACCATCTAGAGTTCTCCAGGACTAGGCCAGCAACAAGGTCTGCAATTTCCTGTAGAAATACCTTCCCATTTCCAGGAGGGTGTTAGGTGGGAGAGACTCTAAACCCCACACCCATAGCACTCCGGGCAGCAATAAACTCAAATGATTGAGTTGGCCCCACTGGGAGGGCCCAAGTTTAAAGACTGTTTTAAGACAGATTGCCACACCTCTTCCCCTATGCTCTTGTCTTGAGCAGTGAATCACGGACTAATTTGTTCGAACAGCAGCTTCAAAAATGGGGTCTGCGCTTTCAGCTAGCCAAGTCTCTGTGATACATGCTAGGTCTGATGATTCAATAAGGTCAGCTATAACAGCTGTCTTGTTCCTAATAGATCTGTTATTACATAAGATGGTTCTAATAGGATACACCAGGGGGCCTGAGATAGCGTTCTGTCCATTCAGAGAAGAATCTCTGGGGATGAGGATCAAGCAGCAAGGACCCCTAATTCGGTTCTTCTGTACCCTATGGTGGTTGTTTTGTCGCTGTCATATCAGTTTGGGTCCTGGCTTGTTTTGTAATCACAAAGAGGTTTTAAAATAAAATATAAATATGATGCCATTTTCAAGTTTTAGCAATTCGATAATGATGGTGGTGGGTGAGCACAAGCAATTGGCAGTGACTGTGGCAAGTCAGTGTTGGTATGTGGCTAATTCTGCAGCATTAGCAGCAGCCACAAAGCTTATCTAAGTTAAGTTTATCTCAGAAAGTCAACCTCTCTGACTAGTTGGTATTTTCTTAATTTTACTGAAGTTCTCCTTCAGCAACATTTTAAGTGTACGGAATATAAGTGTGATATTTAACAGTCTCATTTTAAGGTTAACATTATTATTGTGACATGAGAGAGGAGAGAGAAAGGAAACAAACAGTCTGCTTCAATACCAGGGCAACTTTCTATTTGCAGAAGAGCTTACACTCTCTACAATGGCGACTGGTACAAATGTTTACGAGTGTAAAGTTAAACAAAAGATAGCAATGTTAGCAGAGCTATGAAGGTCAATGTGAATGTTTTGGTTTTATCGGATACAGAGCAGACACAATTAAAAACAACTATTTAGTCAAGCTTTTATTGTCTTCTCTTAATTGCTTCCGATCTCATCATATATGGATTCGGGTTCAAAACGTGGCTGTTGTTCATCTGATAGAATTGTATTTTTTATTCTTGGTCATTCTCTTGCTGCTTTTGGAGATGGGATGTCTCTGGCTCCCATAACGAGTCGCAGATACCATGAACCTGTAAAACGTATACACACAGGAGGGGGAAACAAATTGTCTGTTTTTTCTGATCATTTGTCTACGAAAACAGAAGTTTTCTCCAGGTATCTCCAATCTATCCTTCCCTTGGGGAGATAAAAATCAAGCACACAATATCAGTTTTTAGCAGTGACCTGTTTTTTTTTCTTCAGATTAACCTGCCTTTACTGTAATGTGCGTTGATTTATATATACACTTTTCGATACTTGAGAGTGGCTGTTTCTATTTAAAAGCGTGAATTGTGTGTTACAAACTTTTTACAGTAACAATAGCATTGCTAAATTTCTTTAAAATTGTAAAAATACCTTCCCAATTTGCCTAAACATACCTAACCTTCCTAGTCTTAATTTATCATTCCCCCCATAACAAATGTCTTCTCAGTTTGCTAGTTTGTTGTTGTGAAATGCAATGTTTCTGCTGTTTGAAAACCCAACACAGACGTTTCATTTAGAGAAATAAACAGGCACCGGTCCTGTCTTGAATCCGAACAGACATGGGCGTCCGCAGAAATTTTTTCAGGGGGTGGCAAAATTTATAACCGCAGAGCAATGGCGGTCCCGGCTGCGGCACAGATTGGTCCCGACTTGGGAGTGAGACGGCTTTCATTGGTAGGTAGTGTTACCAATGAGAGCCGCATCACTCCCGAGTGCTACCAATGACAGTGCGCTGCGCTTCCTCCTGCGTAGCAGCATAGGCTAGCCTACCACTAGCTGCCTGCCGCGGCGCCAGGGGCACCCATCCACCTCCGTCCCGGTCCACCCACCTCCGTCCCGGTCCACCCAGAGTCTGTTTTTGGCGTTTATAGCGCCGTTAACGTACTGTACGGCGCCATAAATGCCAAAAACAGCCCAGGACTGCGAGTGATCCAGGCAGAGCCGCCAACAGAAATCATGGGGCCCAGGACAAATGAAAGGAGCAGGCCCCCCCCCGAACCCATAGCACCCCCCCCGAACCCATAGCGCACCTACCACGAAAAAATATCTTTTAGAGCGCAACTTTTACTTAACTGTTTTCTTATTGTGATACAGAATAAAACATTACAATGCAACCTGTTTATTTTTATATTTTCAACAAAAGACATGTGTCTGCCTGCCTGGGTGGGTGAGTGGGTGAATGACAATAGAATGACAGTGGGTGAGTGGGTGAGTGGGTGAATAGCAGTGGGTGGGTGAATGACAGTGGGTGGGTGAATGACAGTGGGTGGGTGGGTGAATGACGGTGGGTGGGTGAATGACGGTTGAATGACGGTGGGGACACTAAATAAACCCCAACTCCCCCCCTTGCCGTTGGCCGGCGCTTCCAAGATCACCCCCCACGCTAGCCTGCGACCGTCAAACCCAACACCACTGGGGCTTGACAGCGTAATCCACACCGCATCTGAAGAGTTCCGAAAAGATCAACAGCGTGGAGCAGTCTTGACATGAGGATCTGGGTACGCGAACACGCAATACGCAAAGACGGGCGAACGGGAAGGGCAGCAAGCCAGAAAGCACGCATTTCGGCCTAGAGAAGATACACACCGATGCCATTCCATGAAGTGATAACACGATATGTATCGACGCACAAAAATTTACCTCCAAAAGCGTCGGGGCAGTATAAGAGATATACGCCACGACAAACCGTTCGTACTAATACTAGAGCGAGAGGAGCGGCTGCTGAGCAAATCAACGTCGGAGGGAAAACCACTCTGGGCATCTGATATAGAGAAGAGGGGAAGCCCTGGGTAAGAAGCCATCCATGAGGGCTGAATCAGGAGGGGAGAAGAGCGCGAAGGCACCGGGGCGGTCGAATGACCCGAGTTGCATACCCTATTGAGGATACACCGAGGTAAAACTTGGCTTTTTTTACCTCCTCCTTTTTTTCTTACCGTTCTTGTGGGTGAGGTAAATGAATGATGGTGGGTGGTGGGTGGGTGAATGACAGTGAGTGGATGGGTGAATGACAGTGGGTGAATGACAGTGGGAGAATGACAGTTTGAATGTTGAATGTGGGTGGGTGAATGACGGTGGGAGAGAGTGACTGGTGACAGTGACTGGGTGGGTGGGTGACAGTGAGGGTGGGATGGGAGACAGTGACTGGGTGGTGGGAGATGGTGACTGGGTGGGTGGCAGACAGTGGGTGGGTGGGAGACAGTGACTGTTGAACTGAGTGAGTGACAGTGACTGGGTGGGACAGTGACTTGACAGTGACTGGGTGGGTGACAGTGACTTGGTGAGTGACAGTCAGTGAGTGGGTGGGTGACAGTGACAGTGGTTGACGTTGACAGTGGGTAATGGTGACAGTGGGTAACGGTGACAGTGGGTGACAGTGGGTGATGGTGACAGTGGGTTATGGTGACAGTGGGTGACAGTGGGTGACAGTGATTGGGTGGGGTGACTTACCTTGACCGGGTGAGTGCAGCTTATCGCCGGACGCTTCCCCCTCCTGCCCCCGATATCCCCTTCTGCCCCCATATCCCCGCGGCAGCTTCCAGGGACGGGAGGTGGGCTTGGGGAGGGGGCGCGGGAGGAGGGCTCGGGGGGGGGGGGGCACGGGAGGTGGGCTCGGGGGGGGGGGCAAGGCCACGGGAGGTGGGCCGGGGGGCACGTGGGAGGTGGGTGCGCGGGAAGCTGGCCAAGGGGGGAAGCGGGCCGCAGGAGGAGCTGGTACTTCCCCCTCCATCCCACGTTGGGAGCAGGCCGCAGGAGGAGCTGGTACTTCCCCCTCCATTCCACATTGGGAGCAGGCCGCAGGAGGAGCTGGTACTTCCCCCTCCATCCCACGTTGGGAGCGGGAGGGGGAGCGGGCCGCAGAGGAGCTTGGCTTGTACTTCCCCCTCCGTCCCACTTCGGGAGCGGGCCCTGCTTGCCCTGCGATTTTTTTAAACTTTTTTTTTTTCATTTATTTAATTAACTGGGGGCCCGGCCTGACCCACGGGGCCCGGGAAGCAGTACCCTTTGTCCCCCCTGTGCCCCCCCTGTTTGCAGCCCTGGATCCAGGGGGGGCAAGCGCCCCCCCTTACCCCTCCCTGGGGACGCCCATGCGCACAGAAAGACTTTAATAACTTTAAAACCATCTACAATGTTCCCTATCTTGCATTTACAAATCTAAATTGTAATCACTATTTCATACTAATTTTAAGTCACCTTTCCAATTTTTTTTTCTATAACCTTTGCTTTTATTTTTAATACATGAACATATTCCCCCCCTCGACATTGTGCTAGCCTCGGACAGCTGCCAATACAAGGAATCTGTCCTTTGACAGTTGCCAACAATGTCGGCAAAATCATAACCCATTTTACTGTACTAGTTTGAGTGTCTAAGGGTAGCAATAGTTTTCTCAGACAGATATTTTGTGCCCTAACAAAACTTCATATAGGGTCATATACAATATAAAAGATGACAAATCATCCTTTAAAACAAATAATTATTTCTACATTGAAAAAAAAAACACTTTTTAAATCTACAATGATTCTGTCGGTTGAGCAGTCTCACTACTTCCTAATTTCTGACATTAATACTAAATGCCATTAATTAATTAATTAATCTGGCATTAATCTGGGCATATACTGTAGACAATTGCCTGGGCATGATGCCAAACACCATTGAAAATAAATATAATTTACCAGACAACAATAACTTTTTACTCTGTGTCTGTACATTATGAATTTACTCTCTACACTGAATTAATAAATAGGATTCTTATCAAATATACTTCTATGGTAGATATATTTTCTTAACCTTATTAAATCTTAAATCGCTCAATACTATAGATTGATACGACATTTCACTCCACAGTAAGGAAAAATTATTTGTTCATGCAATCACAGAAAATTGTCAGCTCTTTTAAAAAAAAATGGCAAAAGAAATAGCAAGGGATTGGGGGAACCCCTTCCTGCAATAGCAGAGCTCAGCATTTATAAGACCAATCAGAAATTAGACTCCTTCTGATATCAAATTTCTTAAAAAAGTATAGCTTCTTGTAATTCAAAACAACATCTATACTTGAGTTTGTTGCTTTCTCACTCTTGGGGAAAGAAAATTTACTACATTTCTGCAGAAAAAACTATACTTTCATAAGTGTTAATTTATATTGCATTAAATAAAACCAATTACCTGTAATCTTTTACTTCTTTTGAATTTTAAACAATTTCTTTCTGGATTGAGGGTTAACTTGCAAGTTGTGTGGATATACTAGAAAGGGAGAGGGAGTCGGGTTTATACTTCATGCTATTTGTAGGCAAAATGGCACAGAGTTGTGATTCAATATAATCGCTCAGTAATTCATTATTAACCTGTAATTTATTCAACCTCTATGATCATTCTTTACACACAGATTTCAAGGGTGCAAAGTGGTAATTTATATTCACTTCTTGATCATTTGTTAGGAACTCTAAAAATTCCTTTATCTCCCTTAGTACAATCACAATTTACGGTAATACAAGTTTTTCTTTGCTTTGGATGGAATCCTTGGTTTAGAAGAAATTGGTGGTAAATAAGTGAGTGAGACCGCAATCACCATATATATGTACAATGAAGTAAATGATAGGTGCTCAGGAGGATATTGTTATGGTATTAACAGTGTTTGATCAAAAGGATGATCAGAAAGATTTCCCCCTCTATTCAGCACTCAATCATAAACGTTATCTACTATTGAACACAAATGGCCCTGCAGTAAAATACTGCAAATCTGGTAAGTTTCCCAGAATCACAGAGGAAATCAAAAATAATAAAACTTTTTTTATCTAGCCATATAGCATTAATAGAATTTTAATGGATGTCATGATGAGTATATAGAGATACGAGTCTAATTGACTTACCTTTTTTGCGATCATACTTCTATCTGCCACATTAGTATGGGGATTTTTAATAATGTATCTGTGTTTTTAACAATCTATGTAGAGATAATAAAGTTTTATTATTTTTTATTTCCTCAGTGATTCTGGGAAACTTACCAGATTTGCAGTATTTTACGGCAAGGCCATTTGTGTCCAATAGTAGATCACGTATATGATTGAGTGCTGAATAGAGGAGGAAATCTTTCTGATCATCCTTTTGATCAAACACTGTTAATATTTAGAAGAAATTGACAATGGCATTTGGAGCAGAATTATGGATCGTCGCTCGTTACAGGCTTGTTGCAATAGTAAAAGGTAAAAGATTTACATACTGCTCTGGAAATTTGAGAACAGATTTGGTCTGTCTCGCATAAACTATCCTGCCATTTAGATGATATAAATTCTTGCTTATATCAAAACCATCTTGATAAAGATCTGAAACTTCTTGTTATCTTTTTGGATGATACATTTCTTTTCATCAATTTCATTAAAAGCATTTATAGATTGTTTCCATAAGGAACTCCATATTTCCATGCACCTTGCTTTGATTGGGACTAGAGGAACCTTATATTTGTTTGTCTGATTTCAGAAGAAATCCATATCCCCGCAAAACTGAAATCGTTTTCGGTTATGCACGTAATCTGTGAAGCTTAATAATAGACTTTGTCAAGAGGTAAATCCGTCAACTGATTTATCCCCCATCTGGTGCCTTTCGTAACCCTAGAACCCCTCCTCAAAAGCTATCTTTGTGTTTTGGAAACGTTGTCGCCTTTCCTGGATTCTTTTAATCTTCCGTGATCATGTTCAATTCCTTCCTGAAAGCTGCTGTTAAGAGTATCTTTCATCCTTGGTTTCTTTCCAGACACACACACACAAAAAGTCTTGGTCCATCTGGAAGATTATTGAATCTTTGCTGTTTGAAAATATATATTTTCTTTACTGTTGTTTTTTGGCTTGTGAGTTTTCTTCTTGATTTTTTTTGCTCTTGAGTCTTTGATCTAGACCACTTCACTTACAGTCATTTTTAGCAAGTAGACTGGGGTTCACCATCTATCTCATCTCTGGAAGCTAAGTGGGTCATAGAACTGGCTACACTGTTGAAAACATTCCATATGTTTTCTTGCTCGAATGTTGAAAATAAACTTCTTTGTTGCAAGTAAAATATGGCTTGACACGATGCTGAGGTATCTACTAAAGTATATCTATAAATGTATATGTTTCTAGGCAATTGAACCCTCTGTTCAGAAAATTCCACTCTGACAGCTGACACTGGAAGAAACTCAGATTATTGCTACTGTGCAATTGGAACATACAATGCACCAATGGACCTGGCTGTCTCGCCATTGAAAACAGACCTAAAAATGTCTGAAATGTGAATGATGAAGATAGAGAAGAAAGTTCCTTTTATTTGTATATAGATCCCGGTGACATAATCTTTATTCTTCTAGGAAAAATAACAAATCTAATAAACTTCAGATACTGTATACTGGTGTAGCCATGCCTGGTTTTGGCTACTAATCTGCCCTCACAGATACCCAGCAAGCTCTAAGTAACCCCCAAAATTACCACATAATATATATATGTATATATGTGTCAATTGGAGTGATACTGGGTGTGGCTAAATGTATACAACAAAAAACAAAGAAGCCTAAAGCTACACCCAATATGACAAAAATGCACGTGAAATACCTATATATCTCTTAAAAAGGATCATTTAGTTCTCTTTCATGCAGCTGGTTGTGACAGATTTAATGCGATCATTCTTCCTCTAACTATAGAATTTTAATCAATTAGTGTTAGGACCTGCAATATTTGGCCATGCCTTGAAGTGGCTTGCAGGCTTAAAATGCTTTGGCCAAAGGGTTTAACTAAATTACCCTTTTTTCAAGAGATATATAGGTATTTCACTTTTATTTTTGCCGTATTGGATGTAGCTTCGGACTTCTTTGTTTTTTGTTGTACACTAATCTGCCCTAAAATAAAGAAAAACCTGGCGCCAAATAGTCAGTGGAATGTCCTGTACTCCTCAGGGGAACCGCACACTTGCTCGACAGACCATGCAAAGAAAAGAACACAAACAAACAAAAATCATAGCGCAACACTGTAGGGTAAGCAGTATTGTACTAATACACATAAACAGTTAAGAATCCTAGCGATAATTAAAACAATTTTTTTTATTATTAAAAAGAACTATGCCAAGACCGACTATGGCAAATACAAAGAACCGCAGGTCATCCGGAGCACAAAAATTGGAGCCCTACTTACATACAGCAAGATTAAGCTCGCATGGTAGGAACAAGTCCTAAGTAGAGATGATCTCCCTGGCGGGTGATGCCTCTGCTCCACTGCGGCTCAGACACCAGTCAGTCCTTCGATGGTAACCGGAACAGCTCCGGCCGTGGGGGCTGGTGTGCGGGGTCCACAGCTCTGCACCGCGTGTAGACACACGCCTCACTTCCTCCTACGGAACAACAGGAAGTCTCTGCGCGCTCGCGCGCGATAGTGCCCGTTGTCTTAAAGGAACAGCTGGCTAGCTGAAGGGAAAGCTGGGCTCCAATGCCAAATGCCCTCAAACGTCCAAAGTCAGTCAGATAGTGGCTGTGCCACTAGCCGAGAGGGAAAGTGGATATGAAGGTGAAACAGACAGAAGCCCTGAGTCACCACTCTTTGTGAGACCAGTCTCCTCAGGGGGAGAGACAATTAACAATTTAGGAAATGCAACTCCTTAAGTACCTTGAGGAAGGTCCAAGGTCTGAGCCCAGGATTGGGCAGAACACAGGCCTTGTCCTGCCTCCCTCTGCATCACTCAAGGCTGCTCACTGATGGAGAAACCCTGGATTTGGCCTAACACTGCCTGCACTGATACCAGGATTTACATGTCAGCAGGGCAGATTAGTGTTGGTGAAGAAAATGTGAACTAGGCTGCTAAAGTGTAATACACAGTGTGATATTCAAAATCTTGTAATAAAGGTTGGCTGCCCGGTGATACTGCCAGTACTACAAGAATACCTAAAATAAAGAAAAACCTGGCGCCAAATAGTCAGTGGAATGTCCTGTACTCCTCAGGGAACCGCACACTTGCTCGACAGACCATGCAAAGAAAAGAACACAAACAAACAAAAATCATAGCGCAACACTGTAGGGTAAGCAGTATTGTACTAATACACATAACCAGTTAAGAATCCTAGCGATAATTAAAACAATTTTTTTTATTATTAAAAAACTATGCCAAGACCGCTATGCAAATACAAAGAACCGCAGGTCATCCGGAGCACAAAAATTGGAGCCCTACTTACATACAGCAAGATTAACTCGCATGGTAGGAACAATTCCTAAGTAGAGATGATCTCCCTGGCGGTTGATGCCTCTGCTCCACTGCGCTCGACACACCAGTCAGTCCTCTATGTAACCGGACAGCTCCGGCCGTGGGGGCTGGTGTGCGGGGTCCACAGCTCTGCACCGCGTGTAGACACACGCCTCACTTCCTCCTACGGAACAACAGGAAGTCTCTGCGCCTCGCGCGCGATAGTGCCCGTTGTCTTAAAGGACCAGCTGGCTAGCTGAAGGGAAAGCTGGGCTCCAATGCCAAATGCCCTCAAACGTCCAAAGTCAGTCAGATAGTGGCTGTGCCACTACCTTACGCGTTTCGTAGATGTCACTCTACTTCCTCAGGGGCTGAAAACACCAAGTATCATTGTTTTCAGCCCTGGAAGTAGAGTGACATCTACGAAACGCGTAGGGCTGGGCTGAAAACAATGATACTTGGTGTTTTCAGCCCCTGAGGAAGTAGAGTGACATCTACGAAACGCGTAAGGCTAGTGGCACAGCCACTATCTGACTGACTTTGGACGTTTGAGGGCATTGGCATTGGAGCCACAGCTTTCCCTTCAGCTAGCCAGCTGTTCCTTTAAGACAACGGGCACTATCGCGCGCGAGCGCGCAGAGATCCTGTTGTTCCGTAGGAGGAAGTGAGGCGTGTGTCTACACGCGGTGCAGAGCTGTGGACCCCGCACACCAGCCCCCACGGCGAGCTGTTCCGGTTACCATCGAAGGACTGACTGGTGTCTGAGCCGCAGTGGAGCAGAGGCATCACCCGCCAGGGAGATCATCTCTACTTAGGATTGTTCCTACCATGCGAGCTTAATCTTGCTGTATGTAAGTAGGGCTCCAATTTTTGTGCTCCGGATGACCTGCGGTTCTTTGTATTGCCTAGTCGGTCTTGGCATAGTTCTTTTTAATAATAAAAAAAATGTTTTAATATCGTAGGAATCTTAACTGTTTATGTGTATTAGTACAATACTGCTTACCCTACAGTGTTGCGCTATGATTTTTGTTTGTTTGTGTTCTTTTCTTTGCATGGTCTGTCGAGCAAGTGTGCGGTTCCCCTGAGGAGTACAGGACATTCCACTGACTATTTGGCGCCAGGTTTTTCTTTATTTTAGTTTATTCTGTTAGTACTGGCAGTATCACCGGGCAGCCAACCTTTATTACAAGATTTTGAATATCACACTGTGTATTACACTTTAGCGCTAGTTCACATTTTTTCTTCACCAACACTAATCTGCCCTGCCTGACATGTAAATCCTGGTATCAGTGCAGGCAGTGTTAGGCCAAATCCAGGGTTTTCTCCATCAGTGAGCAGCTCCCTTGAGTGACAGAGGGAGGCAGGACAAGGCCTGTGTTCTGCCCAATCCTGGGCTCAGACCTTGGACCTTCCTCCAAGGTACTTAAGGAGTTGCATTTCCTAAATTGTTAATTGTCTCTCCCATGAGAGAGACTGGTCTCACAAAAGAGGTGTGCAGGGCTATGTCACCTTCAATCCCCTCCCTTAGGGGAGTGGGAGTCAGAACCATACCCCCTGCTCCATCAGGGAGTAGGGAAGAGCTAGGTCCGACCTCTGGTGCCCATGACAGGGGGTTGAGTCCAGGGACTATCCTAAGTCTGGAGACCAGTGTTAGTGTATACAGTTGCTGACTGCCATGCTGTATTCCTGTCTGAGAGAATAAAGACTGGTCCTGTTACAAAATATACTCCTGCCTGAGTTTGCAGGCTATCGGGGGGAGAATGAGAGAGTTCTTCCGAAGGGACTGCCTTCAGCACTCCTGGAGCCTGCAACAGATGGAGGCGCTGACACCGGAATGAAGGTGAACCAACTATCACCCCTAAAGCCTGTCCTGTTTCTCCAACAACATCAGCGGAATCTCAGACCTTCTGTGAGCCAACATGTACTTAGCACCACTACACACCTGGTAGCCAGGGAATCTCCCACAGGGTGGGGGAAACACCGCTACATTAGTTACAGGCTTCAATAGACATACCAGCTACGAGAACGTAGATGCATTTGTTTCTGGAATGGTAAATTATTTGTTCTTTCTTACACTCTGACGCATCTACTCTAAAAACAGATTCATATACCTGTAGTAATTTCTCATCTATAGATTTAACTTACAGTATGCATGGCTTCTTAGTATGCATCAATAATACAATTAAACAATCCTTGGAAAAATCTGGGCATAAAGTCTATCTATAACCTTGATAGGTTCCATTTTGTACCAAAAATGTACTGTAAACAAAACTTGTTCTAGCTTTCTAGATGTAGCCAGGTCACCCGGTATTCCCCCTTATCTCCGCTGATGTCTGGGAGCTGCGGGGTGCGACTGCATCGCTGACAGCATCCGGGGGTAGCTGACTCAGGGCACCACCATGTTGTGCGCAGTTTGCACATGCGCAGTAGTGCGAGAGTTGCGATGGCCCCTGCAGACAGTTCGCGCACGAGCAGTATAAAGCGCGCAAAGGCTGGCCAATAGGAGGAAGGCTGTAGGTGGGGACTACATATCCCATGAGCTTCTGCATAGTCACCTGGCCTGAGATAGCCAGTAGGGTGCGGAGGTTCTTGCTGACAGGATAGGGAAGTGGCAGTTGGGACCACGCTAGTGAGTTGGTGCTGGGAGAGCTAGGGGAGAGGAGGTGCGTGGGTGCAGGGGTCAGTGACCCACTGCATAGGCCAGTATTCCCCATAGGCCCCAGTTAGTGCGCCTGAGTCACCCTCAGTTTGTGCTGCTGTAGGGACAGGCCCTTTATGTAGGGACCTTTCCCTGTTAGAGTGTGTTAGTCAGGGACACAGTGCTGCGGTGAGGAGCCGGTCATTCTTAGTCTGGGCTCAGACTACGCTGCGGAGTTAAAGCACGTGGAGACATCCCCTTCGGTGGGAACCCATCGTGAGAGACTTCGCTGTATCGGCGGATCCTTTTTGAAGAATCTGCGACCGGGTGTTGGAACGCCCGGCAGGTATTACACACGTGCACCAACAAACCGGTACCTTACAGGTGCTGATCCCGCCTTGGGGGGTGATGGGTTCTTTGGGGACACTTGGAGGGTTAAATGACCAATGAACTGGTCGGTCACACTGGACACGGTGTGGGACACACGGTGGTGGGAGGACACTATTCAACGTGACGTGTGGCCACGGCCACTGGTGTATAGATGTTATACTGTATGTGTAGAGGTGTGTGTATATTCTTTTAAGTAAAGCAGTACGTTATATACATATGTAATCTATTATTGTTGTTCTTGTTCGAGGAATCTCACATATTGGGGATCCTGGGCAAGTGGAGACGATGCCCATTCTTATATTGTTGCCCCAGGCTCCCAGTAGCGGAGGCTCAGATCTCTGTGAGCCAGCAGGTAAAAATAGCACCAGTAGACCCGCTTGGTCATAAGGAAAGAGGACTACATACAAATCAGTTGTTTTCCTTAAATATGTTATTCTTATGCAGCCCTTCTTTCCCTCGTACCCAGGAAGGAACTACCAATGCTGCTATTACTGTTGACAACCAGGAAGCCTGATCCTCCGCCACTGGGAGCCTGGGGTGCTTCTGGTTCATCTTGATACAGCGTCTCCACCTGTAAGGGCTCCCAACGTTGTGGGATAAGCCCCTTCAGGAACAATAATAATGATACATACACAGACCGGTATATAACAACAACCTTTACTGAATCCAGACCCCGTATGTACCATGTACCACACAATTATATAGGCCCCAACCTGATACCACCAGTGAGTGTCTCCAAAGTACATTGGGTGCCAGGAACCAATACCCTGATGTTGCTTCCTCCCAATGTTAAGACCCACCCAAAGTGTTAGGGATAGCGCTATCCCGTGAATTGTTGGTGCACTCCAGCACCCGGGTGATGCAGAAAAACAAAGAGGATCCGTCTGATCCAACGTTGTCGTCCGCGATGGCGTCCGCCTCTGCATGAGGTGAATTCCGGTGTGGATAATATCAACACTAGTCTTTAACATGGAGATGGTCTGGTCCCAGACCACAGGCCGCAGTCACCGCGTGGTCTCTCAACGGTGCTGTAACTGACTATTTGCAGCTCCTGGGGAAAGGTCCCTGACTAGGGGCTTTCCCTGTAGCAGCCACAACCTACTGTGAGTAGGGGCCTAGCTGGAGCCTAAGGGGGAAAATCTGGCCTAGTCCAGGGAAGCACTGCTCCCTGGAAATTACCTGCTCCATTGAGGTCCCTCTTCCGACTGCCGTGGTCTCCTCAGTGCACCAAATGTATCTCTTGGTGAGCAGGGGAATCCAGACACATTATTGGCTGCTGCTGCCCATGTGTCTAGCAGCCCCAGGGGCTGCTGGGGCTTGTACCCCTGCGGAGCTTTGGGTGTAATGGCCGCCACTATATTAGCACCTGCGCATGCGCGAGGTACAGCAAGATGGCCGCCGCAACTCGGAATAAGCTCTGCGCAAGCGTGAGTGTTTCTGTGCATGCGCGACCAATTCAACATGGCGGCCCCCACTGTCAGGTGTGACGCAAACCTCCCGGTGACCTGGTCGCCCAGCACAACTTCCCTGCCTAGCTGCACTCTCCCCAACTGCAGCAGAGGTAAGGAGAAAGCTGAGGGGAACCTAGAGGGGACCTTGGCTACATCAATATTCCACAATCTCAGTTCAATCTGAATATGGACTGGGGAAACAAAATCAATACTGAATTACATAAATTCAATTACATGTCCAAAATGGATTCTAATAGACAACATGGATTCCAAATCACTTGAATTCCATTAACAGGGACCGTCCAACGTCATCTCTGCACATCTGCATAATCTCTCTAAACCCCTGAGCTTCAGCCAACTTAAAACGCCACAAGTAGCTTACAAGCATTTGTACTAACTTGTCATTCAGCAGCTGAGCTCTGTCATTGGTGTGGTAGTATTTTGTTCACCTTTTCAAACGCTTCCCAAAATATGGGCTACTGTTATTGTCATATTGGGTGCATGTCTTGCTGCTAGTACTACTAGCACTGCCATGTCTGATGTGCACGCTGCTGCTAACACTTAAAGCATCATCATCATCATCATCATCATCATCATCATCATCATCATCATCATCATCCCTATTACACCAAGACCATCAAAATCACCATTATTACCAAATTCACCATGAGACAATTCTAACGGTGTCATTGTCTGCCGAGAGTCATATAATCCACCTGTATCAGTACACTGCATTGCATGACTGGTATCACCCTTACGTCTTCTCACAATCCAAGGGGAGCATAGGGAGAATAACAACAACAACAAAGATCTAAGTGTAGATGTATGTGAAAAAAATAATAATAAAGAGTATTGACTTGGCTCCTATAGAGTGCCTACTCACGATGTGTAGAATGTATATGCACAGATCTAAAACAGTGTCAAAATCTGCACTCATGTGGTAACTTCAGGAGAGATGATACTCAATAAAAGATAGAAGAGAGACTTCCATAGCACAGATCAGATCAGTATATCTTAAAAGTTTAAGAAATATCGCACTTACAATAAGTATGATGATTAAAAACATGTATCACATATGTGTAGACGCTGTCGGTCTGACCCACTCACCGCCTCCACTGCGTTTCCCTAGTTAACTATTATACTACTGATGATGGTTCTGTGTATAGTTATAGTACTGGGATAATGAGTAGTGGTCTGGTGTGTGGACACTTGAAGTTGGAAGTTTTTTTATTGATGGTGTGCCGCATTTGTCTTTAATTTTTCATTGACTATCCTGTATATATCTGATAGCACCCCTCTGTTTGCTACATTTAGCACAGACATACGATGTACTGATTGGCTTTAAGCCTGTTGTTGGTAATACAAAATTGAAATTTATAAATTTGGTGGACCTGCCATTCACAGGTGTTCTGATCCTTTTTGGGATATTTTTATTTCTGTTTCAAGTGAATAGAGGATTGTTTTTAATTTATGGAAGGTTTAGTTAATCTCACATTGGGATTAACAAACAGAGCAGAGATCAAGACATTTAATGATGATGAAATAAATAAAATACTATTTACTGCTGCGGCACAGTTTATTCGAGCATTTGCCCGTTCTGTGCCGCAGCAGTACCGACCACACTTCAATAAAGTGTGTCGGTACTCTAATTCAATCCCAGAAGAAGCTTTTGGACCAGATAGACCTACTGATCACATTAAAGATTTAGCGAGGTTAAGAGAAGAAGGAAAGCTAACTTTTCTCTCATGAAAACACACTGACTGAATATTACAAGCAGAAATTAATTCCGAGAGGCCTTAGAATTAGAAATCGCCCCACCATAGGGAGTGAAAATAATGAATTCTGCGATAATTGGTGTAGGATCCTAAATAAAGCATCATTAGATCTGATTCTCCTAGTGATATGAGAGGTGGGAAACCAACTGAGTAAGGTCAGGCATGACTTTTTGAAAATCGAAATTATAATTGAGCAGACCCATCAAAATTAAATTACAGTACAATCACTAGATGAGTTGAAAGTTTGATTGCAGAAATTTAAAGATGATCTAATTCACTTTAAAAAACAAAAATGTAAAAAATAGTCAATGACTATAAAGAAAACAATGTATATCAACGGAAGAAATTAGAAAGACTCCCTAATTATCCCATATGATCTACTACTGTATAAGACGACTTCCAGGAAGACAACAGTAGTTGACTCAGATACTGGTTCTTCAATAGAACGAGCACATCCACAGACACCAGGAGGATCATCTTTTTTAGGCAGGGGAAAAGGACAAATAACAAAGAAAAAAGATGGAAAACAAGGAGGCGCACAAGAAAACCCAGGGCACCCCCAGTGCTCCGTCCACGTCTGCTATGAGTAAGCACAACTTGATCATTAATGTATCCAATTATCAACTAACAGAAATGGAAGTTGCTATTTGGACCAAGGAGCCCTCATTTCTTCCTTCGACTAGGCCAAACCAATTTGAACTAGTAGTGGAACTATTTAAGTTTGAAAGAAATCTTAACTTTAAATCCTTCTTTTGCAGCAATATGACATACCTACATGAACAACAGTGGCAGCAACATCAGAGGTAAAAACCAACACATGTAAGCTTAAATCCAGGTTCATTGCACCATTTAAAAATTCAGGAGTTAGTGTATTCATGCGGTTAGTCAAAAATGATATAAAGAACTATTTTAAAAGAAAACATCATACGAAGTTTAACTTAACAATTGAACAAAAAAACTGCCTTAAAAACTCTGAGAGAAAACAAAGATATATTATTTTCAGAAAACCGGCTAACAGACAAAACTATAACCATTATAATACAGAGGCCATAAGACAATTATCTAATCAAGATTGTTATTCCAAACTTGATCATGATCCTACATGAGGATAACAGTTAGAAATCAAGGGTATTCTTGAGTTAGGCCTTAATAACCTATGGTAAAATGTGGAAGGGGTTAATTTTTTGACAATGAAAAATCCTAGAAGGCCAGTGATTTATTTGCTATCTAAAATTCACAAGGACTTACATAACCCACCAGGTAGGCCGACTATTTCAGCAACAATTTCGATTAATCAACCTCTGGCATTATATGTAGACACCTTTTTACAATCACTGGTTATTAAAAGCAGATCATATATTAGAGACACTTTTGATTTTTTGCAAAAAATACAATCCATACCACTAGAAGGGAAAGCAATCTTAATGGTAACAATGGACGTTACGAATTTATACACCATAATTCCACATGAGGATTGCCTAAATGTCATCAGACAGAAATTAGAGGAAACACATAAAAATAACCCCCCCGTAGATTACATTATGCTTCTCCTTCATTTCATCCTTTATTAAAAAAAAAAAATTTGAACAAACGTTTTTACCTACAAACCACAGGAACAGCTATGGGCAGTAATGTGGCACCCTCATACGCTAGCCTTTTCATGACTGACTTTGAGGAGGATTTTATTTTTCCGACTGAGTATTACAATAAGGCTGCGCTTATAGTGACGGTGACAGCGATGCAACTTTGCGTCAAAAAAAATGCATTGCCCCCGTCGCGTGCGCTTATAGTAAGCGCGACGCGATGGCGCGACCGAGCGATGGCTTGGTCGCGATCGCTGGAAGTCATCTCAATTTGATTTTTCCAGCAACCGCAGCCTGACGTCACCGTCGCCGGCACTATAAGCATAGACTTAGATGTGTTTCTATTGTAGATACTGTACATAGACAATCTATTCTTTTTGTGTGAAAGTATATCTGATGAACTCATAAGGTTCTTTGACTATTTAGATGGATTACACAGAACCGTATGCTTCACTAAAAATTGGAGCAGTAGTCACATTTATTTTCTTTATGTATTACTGACTAATGTAGATGGTATATTGTGATCTACACCGGAAACCTACCAACAGAAATGCAACATTGCACTCATCCATTTTCCACCCAGAATGTCTCAAAAATATATTACCATTCTCCCAGAAGGTTAGAGCAACACGCATTGTTGATAGGCAACCACAACTTGAAGAAAAGCTTAAGGAAATTGAGACACGTTTCATAGACAGGGGACATAAGAGATCTGTAATTGATACTGCTTTTACTATGGTACCAAAAAATCCCGCGGACACAAAAGAAGATGATAGAATGACATTGTCACTAAATTCACCACCGCCAGTGGTTTCATTAAAAAGAGTGTAAAATCACATTGGAAAGTTTGACAGACAGATGAGATCTTGAATAAGATTTGTAAGGAGTACCCCAGATTTGCGTATAAAAGGGGTGAAAATGTTAAGGACGTATCAGAGCAGATAATAAAAATGATTATTTAACTCCACATTTTTTAAGCACTCCCAAGACAGGATGTTTTAAATGCCAGAGCTGCAGTGTATGCAATCGTCTTAACACAGTGGACCAATTCCATCACCCCGGAAGTGGAAAGATGTTTAAAATCAAGGACCTCATAACCTGTACCACTACTAATATTGTTTACATGATTAAATGCCAGTGTGGCCTATGTTATATAGGGAAGACCAACATGATGCTTAAAACAAGGTTTATCGAGCACAGAAGCAAAATAAGTCATTGTGCAGAGGAAACTGCTTTAATTGCAATGATTCCAACCACACAATATCTTCATTTAAATTGATGGGTATTGAACATATGCAAAAAGCAAAACCAGGGATAGAAAAGGATACATATTGTTACAGAGAGAGTCATATTAGATCTATACTCTTGACACGGTATACCATAATGGGTTTAATGATTATCTATCTCTAGATGTTATTTTTATGATTTTCTTTCTGAAAGTGACAGGGTGACTGAAATGAGTGTCCCTGATGTAAGAATAAACCGCTGAAGGTCAATGGCTGAGTGCCCCCACCATGTATCTGTTGAAGGTGCAGTCCCTTACCTGGGACGAAATAAAACAGGCAGAAGCCTGAATTACGCAATGTAATGCTTCGTATTATCCTTTTGTCTAATTTATAACCCTAGAGGACCATGTCACAATGAGACCGGACAAATGGCGCACTACAAAATGAAGCCATTTGTCACACACCCAATAGTCAAGAAGTAAATTGGTCAGACATTATCAGTTTTAACTGAAGTTTTGATGCCAAAATCCACAAATTGATGTTGTTTCAAATCCCCACTCCTCCCCCATCTATCATTATGTGTTATGAATGTTTGTCCTATTAGGTTTACTTGCTCACAACGCGGTATAAAATAGAGAGTTTCCCTAGTTAATTATTATACTACTGATGGTGGTACTGTGTATAGTTATACTACTGGGATGATGAGTAGTGGTCTGCTGTGTGGATACTTAAAGGTGGAAGTCGTAGTAAACTGGAATATAAATATTTACATAGAAAGATCTCCCATCTCTATATAGCCTAATAATATCTATCTATTACAGAGTGGGAGATTCGAGAGGAAGAGCGAAGTATGGTGAATAAATGTCACTCTCTCAAAGAGAAAGAGAGATATAAGATTATTACTCCAACAATAAAAATAAATAATAAAACTGCCTGTTCTCCAGGCCCAGGTCTGAGCTTCTGCTGGAACACTGCTAAAAGAATAATAAAGAAGTTTAACCCCCCTAGAACTGAATGGACTCTGTTGTTGTTATACTGCTATAATATACTAGATAAACACGGTACAGTAGAGCTCAGGCAACACAGACACACAAGTTAGTCACTCAATGTTGTCAGACATTTTCTGTGTCTCTCTCCAGGGTTCGCATCAGATGATTTATTGTGCTTTGATGTATTTATGACACATGTATATGCTGTCAGTTTTTCATTATATAGAGGAGGGCCCATTTCTGTGTGAGTTATGCGCTATATAACGTGACGGGTAAATAACTAACGTTGTCGGTGTAAAGTCGTAATTCACACACCATAACTTGTTCAAATTCTTATTTTTAATTATACTACTGCTGGGGGTATATAGATATACTACTGGGATGAGGAGTGGTGTGGTGTGGTGTGGAATATGCACAGAAAGATTGTCCCTCTCTCCCGCCTAATTATATATATGTATATATAAAAGATATATAAGACAGCACCTGTAATAACATGTACCCAAATTGCTGCAACTTTTAGTCCTGACTAGAAAGACGACCCACCCTGCACAGATGCCTATTAACAATCATATAAATATGTATAATTGTGGTATGGAACGGGATGATGAAATAAAATATAACGTATTAAAAATAAAAAATGAAAAAAGTGAAAAATAGTGCAAACATATAATTAACAATAACATGTATCATAAATGAAAAAATCTCAAAAATCTAATCATAAAAACTATATAAAATGTTGAAAAAATAAAAAAGTCTATGAAAAATTAAAAATGAAAATAAAATGTCCTGTGTCCATGTGAAAAAACCTTTAAAAAGAAAAATGTGGCAGCTTCCTTCTTGGGGTCAACAACCTCCCAACGATACCTATTAGAACAAAAGAAAAAGAAAAAGCACCCGATCCATGTGTAAAATCTGATATAAAAGGTTTAATTTACCATAAACATAGACAATTGTACACTCACACATTTTCAGTGTATTAAAAGCGTTTTATGGGACAAGCCCATGCACCAGACAGATGTCAGACTTCCACTGCTTCCTTCCGTTCCATGTTGTTATGTAAACCGCAAGGCTTTGCTGCTGCTGGTGTCACCGTCTCAGCGTCTCTCCGACAACACGGATGAGCAACTTGCGGTTCCTAGTCTGCACGGCTCTACATGAACCCTCTCCAATGAGATGACAGGGAACTTCTGCACTGGCGTCTGCACTCAGGCGTCTGGGCTGCTCCACAACCGTAGCTCCTATACCACGTGACCCTACGCGTTTCTTCCGTCTCAGCGGATTTCATCAGGGGATGGACTATCGTTGTAATGACTTGCTTTTTATAGTGCTTTAATCCAATAGAACAAATCAAACCCAAATGGTTTTAATCAATTAACCATTAATTCAGGTCCTCTGTCGGGTGTTGACGAGTAACAAATCACTTAAAGAGGGACAATAATTAGATAGCACATATCAAAATGGCCATAAGGAAGTATAACATATAGAACACAACATACTAGACCATAAAATATGATAATTTGTCATTGTTGTTCTAAAAACCTAAAATACTATGCTAATGTTGTTAACTCCTATATAACATAAATGTCATATGAATCAGTTGTAATACTTTCATAGTAAATGTTTATCTAAAACGTCATAGATGGTTGAATCTCCCCATTAACCATAATGAAAAATGTCATAACAAATGTTTATATAAATATAATGAATAACTAAAATGAATATTAAACAATAAACTAAATTACACAAGTAAATATGATAAATATCTAAGCTTGAAAAATTTAATCACACAACGTATACACTAATTAGTGAAACGATGTGTGATTTAAGGAAGAAATGAATATTCATAAACAAACATAATGTGTGTATTGAAAGTACATAATGTAGGTCCAAAAACCTAAAAAACGACCTTTAATAAAGAAAGCATATAAATGAAAACTGAATGAATAATGCCATAAAAAATACCATAAAAAATATATGTATATATACTATAAAAGATGCCATAAAAAATTATAAAATTATATATTAATCAAACCTTGGAATGGAAACTGATATCAAATTGATACTGTATTTGTTATTGGGATTTTATCTTAATATATAAAATCGAAAGGTTGGTACTAGCTGCGGTGAATCTGATTGGTCCTCAGCCTCTGGCCAATCAGATTGGTGGCTCTATGATGTCACCCGGCTCTATGATGTCACCCAACTCTCTCTCTCTCTCTCCCCCTCTCCCTCCCCCCCACCGGCTCCCGGACGGAAGAGAAGCGCGGCGCGGCCCTCCTGCCCCAGCTGCCAACGCTCACTTCCGTCCCTCCCCGGCGGGGGGACAGGCAGTGGGCAGGCAGCCTCCGGAAGGACCCCCTTCCTCCTGCAGATGACCCAGGTAAGATGGCGGACAGGCGGAGGGTGGTATTCAGTCAGGAGAGAGGGGGGGGGGGGAGTTAGTCAGGAGAGAGGGGGAGGGAGTTAGTCAGGAGAGAGGGGGGGAGGGAGTCAGGAGAGAGGGGGGGAGAGGGAGTCAGGAGAGAGGGGGGGAGAGAGGGAGTCAGGAGAGAGGGGGGGGAGAGGGAGTCAGGAGAGAGGGGGGGAAGCCTGAACAGCTGTGAAGAGGGGGGAAGGGAGTTGAGAGGGAGGATGGGGGAGGCAGAACATTACATCACGGGCAACGCCGGGTATATCAGCTAGTATGTACATAAATATGAGAAAGCCCTATGAAACTATGTATAAATATATGACCAAAGCATAGAAATATATCTAATATGAACTCGTTTGTGTTGCTTCTTATAAAATAAGTACATCACAAAAGAACCATGTGAAGATATATAGGGAAATAAAGAAACACATATATATTTGATCACAATCATAGTAACCCCAATTTTAGAGTATATTAACATACAGTAAATGCGTAGTATCATTAAAGGAAACCAAATAAGGGAAGAGAAACGAACAAAGAAAGAATATAAATATGGAGATCTAATGTAAAGAACCAGCAATCCATATAGAAAGAAACAGAAATAGATGTGTACTAATATGTGAACAAAAGAACATAATATATGTTTATATCAAACCTTATATGAAAATATATATATATATATATATAAATATAATAATGTAATCTAAACAATTCTCATTAATGAAATGAATTTGTGAAAAGATGTATGTATAAAGTGATTATGTGCCATTTGTTAATTGAAACCATATGTATAATAAAATATGACCTCACAAATAATATTTATTAATATATGTAATGATAATATGTGATGAAAATTAAACAATAAACTAAATTACACAAGTAAATATGATAAATATCTAAGCTTGAAAAATTTAATCACACAACTTACACTAATTAGTGAAACGATGTGTGATTTAAGGATGAAGGAAATGAATATTCATAACAAAAACATAATGTGTGTATTGAAAGTACATATGTAGGTCCAAAAACCTAAAAAACGACCTTTAAAATAAGAAAGCATAAAATGAAAACTGATGAAAATCCATAAAAATACCATAAAAAATATATGTATATATACTATAAAAGATGCCATAAAAAATTATAAAATTATATATTAATCAAACCTTGAATGGAAACTGATATCAAAATTGACTACGTTTTGTTATTGGGATTTTATTTAATATATAAAATCGAAAGGTTGGACTAGCTGCGGTGAATCTGATTGGTCCTCAGCCTCTGGCCAATCAGATTGGGTGCTCTATGATGTCCCGCCGGCTCTAATGTTTCACCCAACTCTCTCCTCTCTCTCTCTCCCTCCTCCCCATCCCTCCCCCCCACCCGCTCCCGCGACAAGAAGCGTCGAAGAACCGAAGCGCGGCGCGGCCCTTCCTGCCCCACTTGCCAACTCTCACTTCGTCCTCTCGCCGGCGGGTGACGGCAGTGGGCAGGCAGCCTCCGGAGGAACCCCTTCCTCCCCCCTTCCTCTGCAGATGACACCAGGTAAGATGGCGACAGGCGTAGGTGGTTATTCAGTCAGGAGCGGGGGGGGGGGGGGAGTTAGTCAGGAGAGAGGGGAGGTAGTTAGTCAGGAGAGGGGGGAGGAGCAGGAGAGGGGGGGGGAGAGGGAGTCAGAGCGAGAGAGGGGGGGGGAGGAGGGAGTCAGTAGTAGAGGGGGGGGAGAGAGGGAGTCAGGGAGAGAGGGGGGAAAGCCTGAAATCGCTGTGAAAGAGGGGGGAAAGGTATTGAGAGGAGGATGGGGGAGGCCAGAACATTACATCACGGGCAACGCCGGGTATATCAGCTAGTATGTACATAAATATGAAAAGCCCTATGAAACTATGTATAAATTATGACCAAAGCATAAATTATCTAATATGAACTCGTTGTGTTGCTTCTTATAAATAAGTCCATCACAAAGAACCGTGAAGATATATAGGGAAATAAGAAACCACATATATATTTAACACAATCATGTAACCCCAATTTTATAGTATTAACATACAAGTAAATGCGTAGTATCATTAAAGGAAACCAAATAATGGGAAGAAAACGACACAAGAAAGAATATAAATATGGAGATCTAATGTAAAGAACCCAATCCATATAGAAAGAAACAGAAATAGATGTGTACTAATATGTGAACAAAGAACATAATATAGGTTTAAATCAAACCTTATATGAAATAATTATATATATATATATAAATATATAATGTAATCTAACAATTCTCATTAATGAAATGAATTTGTGAAAGATGTATGTATAAAGTGATTATGTGCCATTTGTTAATTGAAACCATATGTATAATAAAATATGACCTCACAAATAATATTTATTAATATATGTAATGATAATATGTGATGAATATGAAACAATAAACAATAAACTAAATGTTATTCATGTGATAAATGTGAAGTGTTTATATATAAGAGAAGATGGATCCTTATTATGTTTTTCAAGATAATGTCTAGATAAATTTGTGTGTAGTGAGACCATGAAATCATATTACGCCTGTGCTCTAAAAAGCGCGTGTGCTCAAAGTAAGTGCTGCCCTGCAACATATGATAACCACAAACGGGCATATAATAATAAATAACAATGATGATAACAGTTGATCTGTACCTTTTTACTGCCATGAATTGGGATTTTAATTGAATGTGAAGAGATAGATCCACTTTTTGTAGATCTACATTTAGGCATCGACTACGGCCACAAGATAAATTGCCATTTTGGATATACTCACTGTGGAATGATTAATGTTTTGCTTTAAAAAAAAACGACTAGGCCAATAAAGTTTGTAGGTTTTTGCTTTTTTTAAATTATAGGATTTGTGGTGGTAATTTGGACCAATAATAGGATCCCTCAAAATGATGCTCCAATCGTGTTTAAAATAGATGTTTATACCTTGCGCTGCATTGTTATACTGTTGTAACAAAAAGAGGAGATTTACAGATGTTTCCAATTAACCACACTAACAGTGTTATCTCTATCAAACGGTTCTTTTGGACTTTTTTAAGCATATCTACACGATCTAAAGCACCGACCTGTCTGAAAGTCTCGTAAATTATGTGTATATCATAACCTTGGCTATAAATTTTTGACAACAATTCCCCCTGGGCCAGAAAATCAGAACAAGAGAACAATTTCTCCTGATTCTAAAACTGCCTCTGGGGATGTTGTCAACCACTTTTGTAATGGTTACTTTGTTGTAGGTAATAACTGTTTGCTGCAACAGACTTAAAATGAGTTTTAGTAATAATTTCATAATCCTCATTAATACTCTAGTTCTAGATCTAGAAAGACTATTTTTTTCTTATTGATTTCAAATGTCAATTTTAGATCCGTGTCATTGTTGTTAAAAGAATTTAATTTTAGTTCCAAATCTTCCAATTGCCCATCCCAAATCATAATAATATCATCTATGTAACGGCCATAGAACACCAGGCCGGCCCCCAGATCCGCATCCCCCCAAACATGGCGTTCCACCCACAAACCCATGTAGAGGTTGCATAGCTGGGGGCAAACCTAGTGCCCATGGCCATCCCACATACCTGTAAATAATATAAATTTTTAAACAAAACATCAATCATTCCACACGTGGTATAGCCAAAAATGGCAATTCATCTTGTGGATGTAGTAGATGCCTAACATCTACAAAAAGTGGATCATATCTCTTCACATTTCAATAAATCCATTCATGCAGTAAAAGGTCAGATCAACTGTTTATCCACATTTGTTATTTATATTATTATATGCCCGTGTGGTTTCCATATGTTGGCAGGACAGCACGTACTTGAGCACACACCTTTTTAGAACACAGGTGTAATATATTCATGGTCTGACTACACACAAATTTATCTAGACATTATCTTGAAAAACATAATAGGATCCATCTTCTCTTTCTGTTATGGGGTTAGAATTAATACCATCTACATTACTTAGCGGTGATAGACTCAAGAAATCAATTTAAGGGAGACCTACTGGATTTAGGTGTTGGGACACGTTAAGTCCAGGGGGTCTCAGTGATTGCATCGATACGAGTACAATTGTGTAGTGGCTATTTTCCTCGTTCATCCTTAGTAGGGTCACAGAGGTCTGGGGTAAACATGTTAGCATGTTCCCTCTGTTTCCCTATATGTGTCATTTGAGGGGGGCCCTGGTCGGGATATTCTTGCACATTTTATTAAACACTTCACATTTATCCATGAATAACATTTAGTTTATTTTTATTGTTTCATATCATCACATATATCACTTACATATATTAATAAATATTATTTGTGAGGTCATATTTTATTATACACATGGTTTCAATTAACAAATGGCACATAATCACTTTATACATACATCTTTTCACAAATTCATTTCATTAATGAGAATTGTTTAGATTACATTATATTTTATATTATATTTTTTTTTCATATGAGGTTTGATATAAACATATATATGTTTCTTTGTTCACATATTAGTACACACTTATTTCTGTTACTTTCTATATGGATTGCTGGTCTTTATATTAGATCTCCATATTTATATTTTTCTTGTTGTTCGTTTCTCTTCCCTTATTTGGTTTCCTTAATGATACTACGCATTTATGTTAATATACTCTAAAATTGGGTTACTTGATTGTGATCAATATATATGTGTTTCTTTATTTCCCTATATATCTTCACATGGTTCTTTTGTGATGGACTTATTTTATAAGAAGCAACACACACGAGTTCATATTAGATATATTTCTATGTCTTGGTCATATATTATACATAGATTCATAGGGCTTTCTCATATTTATGTACATATAAAATCCCAATAACATACAGTATCAATTTGATATCAGTTTCCATTCCAAGGTTTGATTAAATAAATTTTATAATTTTTTATAGGCATCTTTTATAGTATATAATACATATATTTTTTTATGGTATTTTTTAATGGCATTATTCATTCCAGTTTTCATTTATAATGCTTTCTTTATTAAAGTCATTTTTTAGGTTTTTGGACCTACATGATTTACTTCTTCAATACACACATTATGTTGTTTATGATATTCATTTCTTCCTTAAATCACACTCGTTTCACTAATTAGTGTATACGTTGTGTGATTAAATTTTTCAAGCTTAGATATTTATCAAATTAACGTGTGTATTTAGTTTTGTTATAATTTCTTTTGTTCTTATATTTTCATTTTGTTATGACATTTTTCATTTGGTTATTGGGGAGATTCAACATCTATGACGTTTGATAAGATTGTACTGAAAGATTACAACTGATTCATATGCATTCTATGTTCATAGGAGTTACAACATTAGTCATATAGTGTTTTTATGTTTTTTAGAACAACAAAGACAAATTCTCATTTTATGGTCTAGTATGTTGTGTTAGCTATATGTTATACTCCTTATGGCCATTTATGATATGTGCTATCTAATTATTGTCCTCTCTTAAGTGATTTGTTACTCGGTCAACACCCAGCACAGATGACCTGAGTTAATTTAATTGATTAAAACCATTTGGGTTTGATTTGTTCTATTGGACTAAAGCACTATAAAAAGCAGTCATTACAACGATAGTCCATCCCCTGATGAAATCCGCTGAGACGGAAGAAACGCGTAGGGTCACGTGGTATGGAGCTACGGTTGTGGAGCAGCCCAGACGCCTGAGTGCGACGCCAGTGCAGAAGTTCCCTGTCATCTCATTGGAGAGGGTTCATGTAAGGCCGTGCAGACTAGGAACCGCAAGTTGCTCATCCGTGTTGTCGGAGAGACGCTGAGACGGTGACAAGCAGCAGCAGCAAAGCCTTGCGGTTTACACAACCACATGGAACGGAAGGAAGCAGTGGAAGTCTGACGTTCTTTCTGGTGCATGGGCTTGTCCCTAAAACGCTTTATAATACACTGAAAAAGTGTGAGTGTGCATATGTCTAGTTTATGTGAATTAACCTTTTTATATCAGATTTTACACATGGATCGTGCGCTTTTTTCTTTTTCTTTTATATAGTATATATATATAATATATATATTATATATATTTATATATATATAATAATATATATAATATATTATATATATATATATGTGGAGACAGGAGAGAGAGTGGGTGAAGTGAGGTGAATAAATGGCACTCTCGCTGAGTGTTCCTGTGTGTGATTTTTTTTCTGGCTGGCACACTGCTGGCTGCTAAAACTGAATAAATAATATATCATTTGAACTCCCACATTGGAACTGAAATTACTGGGTTGTTGTAATTGTTATTAATATTTGTACTGCTATAATAGCACAGTACAGGAGTAGAATCCAGGCCCCAGTGAGACACTGGTGAGTCTCAGGAGTCGGGGTACTGGAGTGTCACACAATGGGTTTAGACTCAGATGGTGTATACTGTATATGCTGTGCCTGCACCTGCTACAGTACAAACAGCACGCATAGCCCCCAGTCAAATAATAATAATGTTAATTTTTTTTCCTCTAATATAAGTGTATTATGAATAAATAAATAAAATAAATGAAAAAGGTATAGGAATGACAATATCACCACTGAATATGGTACTAATAGATTTGAAATGTGTTTGAGGGGGTGTCACGGGAGACCAGGTATTTACACCTTTTTACTGGGATCATTCACGGAGCAAAACAAGGTACTTGTCATTTGTTCCATAGAAACAAATGTACACACGTACGTACCTGATTCCCGGGTAAAATTTTGAGGTATTCAGCAACTCTGGAACCCCGCTACCTAGACACATTCTGACAAGACTTTCTCTGTAAAACCCTCCTTGAAACTCATAGCCAAGCAATCTCTGCTTGCTAGCACACCTGGAAAGGTAAAACACAGACAATTCTTTATTGTCGCATAATTACATACATTGCAGATACAATAAACAGGTTCAAGAGCTGACACTCTAAAACCCCAAATATGGCTCAGAGGAAACCAGATGGGCTTAATACCTATATTGTGAGCCTGGTTACCCCCACACCGTCACAGGGAGGAGTACTGTACTTGCAGTTTTGCAGTCCCACTCCAGTCCTTCACCACCCAGTCCCCAATTCCACACTTCCCTCCCAAATCCCAAGAGACTCCCAACAGCTACTGTAAATACACAGGTCCAAAATAATATGAAGAAATTAATAGTGACAGCTAAATTAAAACATAATATTCAAAACTGTACTGTACAGTACAGGCAGTAAAGTGCAGATAGTACAGACAGTCATAGTACTGTTACTTTACAACAATACAGTCAATTCAATTCCAGCAGCCAATATAACATATATATATATATATATATATAAATATAAAACCAAGTTTTATACGAGACAATATATGAAAATATTTGAATACTGATGCTAGTAGCCACCCACACCAACCCAACCCTAAACAACGCAATAGCTTAGAACTATTATAGTCAAATGTTCCATTATAACGCTTTGATTGTGAAATTTCACCTCATTATAGGCATTCAAATTTCCATCCATTCAAAAATGCGATCGCTTAGCGCAAACAAATAATTTTTAAGAAGTAGCTAATTTTTCCGGTCTCTGAGGGGTCCGCAAATATTTGCACCGTGTGCTAATCGCCCATATCTACAGTACCTTTCACCTTCAAGAATATATGTCACTCGGTAGCAGAAATTGTTTAGAAACCTTTTAAATCTGAGATATCTACCAAGCAGGTAAGCATCTGAAACATATTCAGCTTATCTATAAAGAGTCTGGAGACTGGTTTCCACCTGGATAGCTTGTAGCACTTACTGTACAAACAGTGCACAACACTACTTTTATCCCATTTTAAATTAAATTCATGACATCAATCACAGATAAACGCAAATGAAGGGATACAGCTTGGAAATGAACCGATAAACATTTAGATTATGCATATATTGTAAAGCAGCAGTATTTGAAAAATGAAGGTTTTATCACACACACTCACACACATTTAGTATCATTTGAATATATTATATTCCAGTACCCTACTTAACAAGCATCATGTTTTAAAACACAATAATTATTTATGAGGGGGTTGATTGATTATATATTTATATTCACATTATATGGAGATTTCATTCACATCATTGGTCTAAAAGTCTTTGAAGACTGTGACCTGAACTGGCCTATGCACGTCATGCTGAGTGTATCTCTGAGTATGTCATTCTAGCTGTCCTGGGATACATTTGCACCTGTTTTAATCACATATTTATTTATATATATATATATATCTTATATATAATTATATATATAATATATATATATATATGATATATATTGTATATCATAATATATATATATATATATATATATATTTATGTTTGAGTGTACGGCTATCCGTAAAAAGGAGTTTGTCCATAACAGAGCAAGTTCATTAAATGTCACCACCACTGCATATTTTCCATGGTATATTCTGGGCTTCTGGGCTTCTACAATGCGCTATGAGAACATAAGCCCTTATAGATTGTTGATGTATAAAGCTGGTGCCTTTGATTTCTTGAGTGGGTGTGAAGGATTTTCAATAGTCTTTGATGGTAATGTAAGGCAAAGATCTTTCTATTTTGTGTCCTAGAATAATAAGTTGTCTTTTTTGTATTGGTTTTGGTGGTTCCTAAAGGAGTATAGAATTAACACTTTAAATGGACTGTACATCTGGAATACATCCCTAAATTCTATTGTACAATAGTATCATTTGAAATGTTAAACTTTAAGTAACAAATACATTCCAAAGCTTTTGTTTTTTTTTTTTTTAAATAAATCAGTTGTGTAATATTAGATAATACTTATTGCATTTTTATTTTTCCACTCTTTATGCCCTTTTTAATGTTTTTTTATGTATTAGGCTTCCTTGGGTTGCTATAGCAACCATTTAGAAAGGCACAGTACTTTTTTTTTTTAATAGGTAGCCATATTGGGTACTCTAGGAAGCATGATTTTTACCGATCAATCATGGGTAATGAATCGGATTGCAGCTTAGGTTATTACATCTCTTTAAAGATAAGCACATGATGCATCTATTAAAACAAAAACAAAACATGTGAACTATTCGTCAGTTCTTAATTTAAAAAGACACACACAGCCCCTACAAGCTCTGAACCCAAATTCACCAAACCATATATATTTGTATCAAAAGGAGCGCTACTAGGATTGTGACCTCATGTATATAACAAAAGACAAAAAGCCCCAGTGCTACAGCCAACATGACAAATAATATTGTTAAATACTTATCTTTTTTTCATTTAATGAATGAGGGTCATTTATTTAAATTACAAGGAGCTGACACCAGGAGTTGAACCAGTTTCACCTGCTTCAAACTCAGTGCCAATCAAACTCAGTGTCTTTACTCATTGAGCCACTCTTTCTCCTTTGTATTTGACTATATAATTTATCATGTTGGAAGTAGCACTGGGGCTTCTTGTCTTTTCTTAATTTAAACAACATTGACTGACTAGGGCGGAAATAAAACTTTGCTGCATTTTAAAGTTGAAAATGAAGACATTAACCATATGCTTTAAGGAGTCAAATGAAGTGTCCTGCTTTTGGCATGTGTTAGCACAGTATGTTTCGTCATTTAAAAGGGTTTGTTTACAATCATATTTATATTGGAACTAACAAGATATTTTCATGAACCTGTAACTGTGTTTCCCCCACCCTCTGGGAGATCATGCTACTACTAGCGGTGTTGTGCTGATTACCTGCTGGTTCACAGGATGCTGAGCTTTCCGCCATTTTCATTGGGGAAGACAGGACAGGCTTCTGGGGTAGATTACTGGTCTTTATCTCACATGGTACAGCGCCTCCATCTGCTGCAGGCTTCAGTAGTATGAAAGCAATCACTGCAGGAGAACTTACTTCCACTCCCCCCAGATAGATTGCACGCCAGGCAGGAGTATTGTTAACTGGAACACTTTATTGTCTCTCTGCATACACAGCAACACAACTTGTATCTGTTTCCACAGTCAAACTGGTCCCCAAACTTGTGATGGTCCCTGGAAATCCACCCCAGGCCAAGGGCACCAGAGGCAGACCTTACACTTCCCTGACTCCCTAATAAAGCCAGGGGAAAGGTATCACTCCTTACTCCCACAAGGGGAGTGGACAGTAGGTGCCAATGCTTGGCACACCCCTGTGTGGTACCTGTCTCTCTCAAGGGGGTAGAGACACTGACTAAATTTAGGAGTGCAGCCCCTTAAGTACAGAGGGGGGAGGTCCAAGGTTTGAACCCAGATTGGGCAGAACACAGGCCTTGGCCCACCTCCTCCCTTGTCACTCAAGGAAGCTGCTGATGTGGGGGAAAACCCAGGATTGGTCCTGACACTGCTTGCGTATCAAGGAGGGCAGACTGGTAGCCAAAACCAGACATGGCTACAAACCTATTCACTATCATGAGTTTGGAATGTAATGATTTAGCAGAAGGGTCTGAATTACAGGTTCTCAGTTGCAGATTATGGTTCTATAGCTACATACTGCTCCAATAGTATTTCCCACTATAACTTGGTTACATTCTTCTATTCCATTTGGATCTTGTGATTTTTTTTTATAGGAATGTTAGCTGTTACTGACAAATGGATAAATAGTTTTGTACTCAATTACGAATAATTTGCTCTGTAGAGCATACTGCAAAACTATATTGTTAAAGGTGCAGTCACACTCCACAACACATTACAATCACAATAAAGTGAAAACACTCAAACATGTAACATGTTTTCTGTCAGATTTGAAAGGTGTTTCATACAGTAATTCAAGACAAATTATACTTACAAGCTTCATTTAGTGAAAACCACATCTAAAAGTACCTTTTAACCTGAATTATCCTTGAAATGGACAAAGACAGACATTTGTATAAAAGAATATCCTTGATCAGTGGTTTTTCAATCCTCTCCTCAAGGCCCTGAGCCAGACCAGTTTTTTTAAATGTAATTTGACAGCCAGACAATCGCTAGTCATAGGAAAATGTAATGCCATGCGTGCAAATGCATTGGTTTGTTCTGTGAGTTCTGTGACCGTGAGTCGACATTTCTCTGAGAAGAGGTGTGACAACCACTGCGGTGGATCTGCCTTTATTTGTCTGCCAAATTAACAACAAAAACATATCATGCTGTTTTTACGAACCTGTTCTATTCATTCTTTTATTGGAAAATAAATTATTGAAAAACTCCATATCCAAGGGACTACAGATTAGACCTAACGGGCTGGCTTTTTGTTTACATTTGAATGTATGCATTTGCCATTTAGTATGAAAAAAAAATATTACTGAAACGAAACAATTTGATACATTATTTGTATTGACAGTAGAAGTGAAAACATAGGATTCAGAATTTTGGAAAAGGCTTTCTTTGGAACCTAACTTTTTACCAGCACTTGTTATAATACAAAAACATGTTCTGATTAATACATGGTAAGAAGTTTTGATGCGTAAATACTGGGAAAATGTTAATGAAAATAATGTACTAGCTTTATTGATCACTTATCCACTATGTACATTATTTTATTCTCTTTTTAATAAAATCTAGTCTTTAGTTAAAGTTTGTTTTTCTGGTATCCTCAATGATTTGAGTCAGAGTTGGACATAGCTGATTTGGGGATGACGTACAGTAAGATTGTAAAGATGGGGAGAGGAGCTCCCCTTAGTGTGCTCTATAGAAATAATGTGGAGGTGGTGTAGTAAATAAGGACACAATGAATTAAGGGGACTAAGATAAATGAGTCTTGATGGTGGAATGAGCCGCGGTAATCATGAGGAGGATAACCAGTCACCAGTAAACCCACAAAGTGTCCCCCCTATATGACAATAATAAACACAACCTCTCCGTGTCTGGACCCAGTACTGAGAAAATTATGTCATCGGTACCAGTCCTAATGTGTATACACGGTATATAACGAGGTGTGAGGGACAAGGGAAGGGGGAAAGGGAAGGGGAGGGGGTAAGGGAACGAAAGGAAGAGGGGGGACACTTGTCTTGAGACCGGTAAATGCCTCCTTGTAGTGAGAAGAGTGGAGTGTCTGTTCTCTGGTTACTCATGGGACTTCTGGCGCTATGCACCTCTACCCTGGTATGCTCACAAAGAGTAGGGGCGCCGTTCCGATGTCCCCGGATCTTGGCAGAGAGACTCCTCACGTCGGTGGGCTTACTTCAGTTGGAGAAGTCACCGTGATGTCATCCGTCGGCAGCACGCCAGGATCCCACTGAGGCACTGACCTCCTCACAGGGAGCACTTTCCTTGGCCGTACGCTCTGGTTAAAGATGTTGCTGTGACATCACGTATCCGCGACTCGCCTGCACCGGCGTCTCACCGCACACGGACATCATCTGGCGGGCTGAGCACTGCATACTCCACTGGACCGTGTAAGAATCCGTCAGGCACCATCCACCACAGGCTGTTGGAATGTAGCAGAATAAAGAAATAGTCCCCAAGTGTGCTCCAATGTATAAATGGAGAATATAGCAAAGAGAAATTGGTCACTGCAAATCGATGAGGCTGATGTGGGTTGATAAAATTAATTTATTGGGGCATAATAAGCCAAAGATAAAACAGCACAGGAGGCCCCTGACGCGTTTCTTGCCTCACAGGGCGCTTTCTCAAAGGGAAGTACAGTAAGAGTTTTGGCATCACGTATCTCTTCTTTACTCCTCTCATTCCATACATTACAATGTCACTCAGTTGGCACCTGTGGATACATTATAGTATTTGTTAACAGAAATAGACAAAGATCATAAAATAGTGTAATATCAGAGTTAGCCTGCCATATTTATTTTCTGTCGGGGAAGAATTAAAAGGACAAGGGCATACGCTATAGGAAGGATAGCACAGTATATTTGAAACATTGTCGCGCTGAGAATTGACTCCGCAAGGAATCGTTCATCAGACCTCTTCAAGATGGTGAGCAGCCTGTATGGTTTATCCAACTGAGGAACGATGTGGAGAATTTAATTGATTCTTTGATGATAAGATCACCTAAATCTGTTCCACTATTCATCCACCAATGGACCCCTTGGTCCACGCCACCCTGCTGGCAAAGCTTGTCTTGGAAGAGTTCAGCATCATCTCAAACCTAGATTTCCTTTCAATCACTGCTGGGATGAAATTGACTACTTGTGACTTAGATGCCTGTCCATCATTGCTCCTGAAAGAGACCATTGATGCAGTGGCTCCATGGTTGATGGAGATCACCAATAGATCCCTCAATGTGGGAGTGTCGGTAGCCCTGAAAAAGGTGATGGTCCATTCGCTGTTGAAGAAAGTAGGTCTATATATTGATGTTCTCACCAACTATTGGCCAATCTCCAACCTTCCCATGTTAGGGAAAGTGTTGGAGAGGCTAGTTTTGACCCAGCTGGAAGATTAACTAGAAAGGGCTGGTGTCTTCAATGCCATGCAGTCTGACTTTAGAGATGGTCATGGAACTGAGTTGGCCCTGGTCTGTGTGGTGGTTGATTTATTAATGGCCATGGACAAGGGCTGTATTTCTGCCCTTGTCATGTTGGACCTCTCAGCGGCCCTTGACATGATTGATCATGAGGTGCTGCTCCACTGCCCAAGTGGGTGTATGACAATGGCTTGCCTCTTTCTTGCAGGGCCTGACCCAGCGGGTGGCTGTGGTGTTCCATGTGTCATCATTTGATCCTGTATCCTTTGGGGTCCTTCATTGGTTGGTGCTGCCACCACTCCAGTTCAATGTGTATGTAATACCACTGGGTGATATTATCTGAAAGCATAGTTTGAAGTATCACCAGTATGCTGATGGCACCCAGATCTAAGTCTCTTTCCAGGGTAGCAATGGGATGGCTGTTACATTGATGGCTTGCTTAGAGTAGGTGGTGGAATTGATGGACATTAATTGGCTGAAGCGCAATCCTGACAAGAAAGAACTAATGATTATAGGTTAGGTAAGATGCCTGAGAAGGGGATGGGGTTTGCCTGCTGTCCCAAATCAATGGTGTAGAGCTGCTGCCCATGTCCCAGGTTTGTAAGCTCAGCATCCTCTTTGACTAAAGTCTTAACATGTGAGCCCAAGTGGCCTCAGTTGTTAAGACTGTGTTTTTTTCAATCTGAGGCTGCTTCGGAGTCTGTGTCCACTTCTGTTATCTATGAACCTCGAGTCACTGGTCCATACATTTGTGTTGACTCGGTTGGACTATGGGAAAGCCTTATATCCAAGACTACCAGGTTGCCTGATGTGGTGGCTCTGGCTTGGGCAGAATTCTGAAGCTCAGATGCAGAGACATGTTTCTAGCTTTCAGCATATTATTCCCATTCCACGCTATATGCAATGGCTTCCATTGATCTTTTGTGTTCAGTTCAAGTTGGCCGTTATGGCCTTTAAACCCTTGCAATGCCAAGAGTCTCCCTACCTGCAGCTTCTTTTCAAGACTCGGAGGGATACTGGCTGTGATCTCTGTGCCAAGGGTACTGTACCATATGCTGAGTGTGCGGGCCTTCTTGTGTGCAGCTTCAGAGGTGTAGAACTGGCTACAGCCAGGGCTCAAATATATATCAACTTTACCACTGTTTCGGGCATGGTGTAAGATTTATTTATTCCTTCTGGCTTTTCCTGTTTAATAAAATAATTGTATATCATTTTAGTTTGTTCTTAAAGCAACTGTAAAGTATTGTGGTGAACCCTTAACTGCAGGCATGTTTTTAAATAAATGATGATAGTGGGCATGAGGAGTAAGGGAAATAATGGAGATTGAGTTAAATCTTTCGTCCTCCCCAAAATAGTCACCTCTGAGGGGATTTTATTAATGCAGTTTTCCTTTTGATAAATATTTATTTTTAGATATTTCAAATATTTTATTGCAGTAAGTACAGCTGGTCAGAAACATGGACCAAACTGTTTGAGATTTACTCCCAAATCCCAGGTTTTGCTTTGTCAATATACTGTACGTTGAGGACGTTTTCACTTACCAAAGATTATAGCCTGTTGAACCTTAGAGTTTCATTGCTAGTGATTGTTGCCATCAAGTTAGGACTATCTACAGAGACTGATCATTAATCAATTGTAGATCATACTTTAATGTTTTTTCTGTTCTCAAGGTCCATTCTTTAAAAATGTGTCAGGTGTTTATTGCATTAGGTAGCATAGATGCTAGATGACATAGTCCATTGTATGTAATACTGTTTGCATTTACCTGGTTTCATTAGCGTTGGAATTTTCTTCACTTGTTTTTATACTGGGAGGATTAAGTTGGTAGGGAGTTGGGAAGTACTGTACCGTAGTCCCACTTTGTGGTGACTATAGGAATGGGCCTGTAGATGTGGTACATAACCCCAAAACATTGTCTCCTGCTTCTTCCCGCACCAATATCCTTCCCTGTTAGGGATTTCTTTACCCTACCCTCACTTTATTAGTGATACCACACACCACCCCTCCCCTTTTTGCTATTATCTGTGATTTGGGTTTTTGCACATTGTCAGTATATGTTCTTTTTTTTGCTCATTAATACACATCAGTATTTTAAGCATCATCAATTTTCTTATATTCATTTGGAGTGCGGGGAACACCTGGTGTATTTTATAGTGTACATAGGAGAGATTAGGTGTCTCTTCACTGTTCCCGTGCACCCACTGCATACTTATCTTAGTATCACATACAGCACACAGGATAGTGCGGTCTATACAACATACTTTCTGCATGGATCAAACTACTTCCAGTGTTCAACATTTGAATGTTTATTGTTGGTGTTGCAGATTACAATGGAAATGTTGCTATTGCTACGTAATTTCCATTGAAAATAAAATAGGCAAAAATGGTAAAATAGTGCAATATCAGAGTTGGCCTCAATATTTTTTTCCTATTGAGGAAGAATTGTGTTACCACTATAGTGGGGCCGAGAATTAAAGTTATGACTGCACCCCTTTTCTACCCCATGTCAGAGGTCTTGCGAGCCCACTCATTTCACACCTCATGTGTCCCCTCTTCTATCCTCCACTCTTCCCATGTATTTCTCTCCCCTCCATCTCACTCTTATCCCTTTTCTTCCTCACTCACTCCACCCCCAAAAATATAACCCCACCCCCAAATACATACATACAAAAAACACCCCCAAATGCATATAACCCCCCACCCTCCAAATAAATATAACCCTCCCACCCTCCAAATAAATATAACCCTCCCACCCCCAAATACATAAAAACCTCCCCACCCCTCAAATATATACAAACCCACAACCCAATACATTACAATTACACCCCCCAAATAAATACAAAATAATCCAGACTTACCTTCCTTGGGGATGGTCTCTGGCCTTTGACCGGGCCCGGTTGCCGTTGCTCTCATTGTCGCCAGGCCCCACCTCTCCCCACCTGCGGGCCTCTCTCACTGACACTGTCCCAGCTGAGCCTTTAATGCTGGTGCATGCCAGGTCTCTCTCTCATGCAGATGCATGCTGGAAGCTGGGCCCAGATTGTTTCCGGCGTGCCGATGTCAGAGAGGCCCAGCAGTAGTCAACGTCAGAGGCTCGGCATGGGCCAGTGTCAGTGAGGGAGGCCCACAGCTTGGGAGAGCCGGGGTCCGGCTGCAATGAGAGAACCGACAGCTGGGCACAATTTCCAATGCCGGACGCCCCCCCTCGCTCTCCTCCCCCACCCCCCCCTGTTATCAGCAGCCCTGGTACTGTAACAGATGGTATATTGGAACAGAGTGAGGAGAGATATTACTACGTAATTTGAGGGACCTTTGTGGAAGGTGAAAAGTGGGCAAGCTAGATGCAGTAGCTGTGTATGACACCTTGTCCCAGATGCAAGTCACCATATGTGACAAACGAGTTTTGTTAATTTTTTGTATTTTTTGCTAATCATAAGTATTATTTGGAGCCATAATAGCCTGGGTATGTCTGTGAAAGGTTTGTTTAAGAAAGCAGTAATGGGCCACAGTGTGATCATTAATTGCCCTGGGTCTGATCATTGACTCCTAATTAAAGAGTTTCTTGGCACCAGCAACTTAACACATTTAATCAAGTAAAGATGAAATTGACCAAGAGAGTATTGACGTATTATAACATCTAACAATTTAAGCAAATTAATTAATTGCACCAGTGAGCATGAAGTCAGTGAGAAGAAGATATGCCCATTTACCACCATTCAAGAATAATATTGGCTGTAAGACATTTTATGTATTGGATTTTATTAATGCAGTTTTTGTATTATGAACCAAAATAATAAACTCTGAGAATGTGCTTAGGCACATTGAAGAGGTTAATACTCTCATTATCCCCCCTATTACATATACTGAGAATCTACTGTATTAAAACACAGTTGTAGACATCTTCACTTTAATTCCCTTGATTACAGACCACGTAATTAATTACAATATGTGCTAACAGAGATTCATCTTTCTGGATAGTGCCTAAGGGGGATAATTGATTAAACTGCAATAGTGCTGATCAGGGCAAAATCCCACAGAAACTCCAATTAAAGTCAATTATGTGGCTTTCCCTGCGATAGTGCCCCAACTGGTACCAGCATGATAAATGTTGTACTCATAGGGGGTTGTTCATTAAACTGTGAAAGTGCTTCACTATCTTTACACTGCTCTCCCATTTACTCTGTCTTCCATTTTGTAGTATTGCCTTGTGTGTGATGTGTGATTGTACGGGGGGTTTACAGAGACTCACAATACCACAACTTGTTTTTAACCACGTACAGGTTCTGTGCGATTTTTTTGTTGTTGAAAAATGGATGCTTTAGGAAGCCTTTTTCCCTTTCTGCTTTCTATACATAAATACTGTATAAACATAACTTTTAACCTCTGTTCCTTTAATGTAACCAGGTATTTGTCAACATAACTCTGTGCCCAGAACATACCTGAAAACGAGAGGTAACTTTCAATACATTATTTCCTGGTAAAACATTTTATAAATAAATCATCCTAAAATAGGGTGTAAATCATTTTTGTCCAATGGTGAACACATTTTGACATTTGTATGCCAGACACACTGCCAGTCCTACTTTTTTTAAAGCTACTTCGACCTCTGCTTGTATCGCTTACATTGTCTCTGTCCTTAACAAGCCTTCCACCTTTTGCCTCTAAGGCTTTGGTCCCGCTGTGTCCGGCGGCGTGCGCGGCCGCGTGCGCGTTCCTCACCAGCAGGGGTATCCTTTCCTAGCCGGTCCCAGTCCCCCCTCGCTGCACGGCTCACAACGCGCTGTGACGCATCAGCCACCAGGGAATGCAAGAAAATTGCGATCCCGAGCGGTGACGCGTCACGTGGTGCGCTGATGAGCCTATCAGTGGCAGGGGTGGGAGCGGGAGCTGTCAGAAAGCTTCCTCCACAAGGTAGGGGGGGGGTGGTGTGTGTGTGTGTACCGGGGGGAGGGATCAGCACGGAGAGGAGGGCATTGGGGGGGGGGGGCTGCTTACCTTTCAGAATACAGCCGGGGCAGCTCCGTCCTGCAGCCCAGGAGACCGACCCCTGATGCAGCCATCTGCTGGAGGGGAGGGGGGGGGGTGGTATCGGACAGGAGCAGCAGAGGGCATGTGGAGGGGGGGAGTAGCATGGAGAGCAGCAGAAGGCATGTGGGGGGAACCTCCTGAAGTCCGGGAGACCCCCGCTGCAGCCCTTCGCTGAAACCACACCCCCCGGCCGCTGCTCCCGCTCCCTACAAACCACATATAGCGGTCAAGTACCTCTTCACGCGCCGCCTGTCTGCAGTGCAGGCGCGTGGTCTGAGGCAGCGGGGCCTTAGCCTTAGTTTCTCTTTCCACCTCTCTATACACTTTGTGTCTGCTTTTTGCTCTACTCTCTATCCATCTGAAAACTCCTTTCAATCCTATAGTCTCCCCTGTGTTCATTGTTTTATTACCCTTCTTTGTATTATTGTTATTTACACAAGCACTGTTGTATGGCTGATAGAACTACTGTAGATAAACTTGTTTACTAGGGATTACAGTGCTTTAGTGAACCAACAGGTAAGCATCATAAGCTCTCTCAGCCCTCCCCTTGAGTAGCAACATACTGCTGCGACCAACTTTATTCTAACAAATACCCGGTTTGTCCCTGGCTGGTTCCTGGAATGTGACACTTTTCACCCGGAACATGCCAGGCTCCTTTTGCCTTCCCAGCCAGGGGTCATGCCCGGCTGATGCGCGGCTGATGTGTTAATTTATAAAGGTTCAGGATTTAAAAGGCTGCAATGCTTCGCGTGTCCGCCAGATGGCATAAAATCATGAATTGTAATGCAGTATATATATATATATACAGTATATATATATATATATATATATATATATATATATACTGTATAACAACAACCCCTATAACCCCTAACATACAGTACTGTACACATACAGTACTGTATATGCACATCACTGATACTATGGTCCGGCAGGGGCGAGATGTGTTTGCAGCAGAGAGAGATCCGCTGCTCTCTCTGCGCAAACATCGGCACATTAAAAATTATTTAAAATACATTTTTATTCATAGTGTACATGTGCAGGGGGTCTCGGGAGCTGAACCGCGTTGGTTTCAGGTCCGGGGACCCCCTGCTCCCCAAGATACAGCCCCCTTTATGAGGTGCCGGTATCCCTCTGCGTTTAAAGGTCCCGATCACGTGACCGCGATATATATATAGTCCTATATATATATAGTCCTATATATATATATATATATATATATATTATGATATCATTATCTGTGGCCTTTAGGCATTGGCATAAATGAGCTTATGATCATTACACTCAACAGCATATGCTGCATTTTAAATATGCTATATTCAACACTCGGAATGTTTAATGAAGGGATAATGTATTACAGCTTCATCTTCTGCTTAGTTGTCAAGCTGCTATCACAACCACTGAGCCTGCAATATTTGTGGTAACATTTCACATTGAAAATAAAGGAAAGTGGCTATTCAAATGTATTGTATCAAGGCAAAAGTGGCAAAGTTCTGGGGCAGAAAAATTGCACAAGATGTATCAAAGCATACATTTTACTGATTTCAATTGAATTTTTTCTTTGTTAGATTTGTTGTGGCCATTTGACTCATAACATCATTACTTTTGCCTTGATATAGTACATATGCCTTTTTAGTGCTTCCCTACGCAGTTGATAGTAATTAAACAAGGGCAAGTTCTGATCGTTTTGCATCGACAAGACCATACTGACTTATTTGGCAAACTCAATCTAAAAGCCCCAGAGAACATCTTGAGCACTTCTGGAGGACCAAGTACCCAACAACCACTCCCGAAGTGCAAACAGTGGTCAGCAATGAAAAGAAAAAATATACATAATTGAGGGAGTTCCCTGGATCAGGGGAAAAAGAAGCCACGTTATAACGTGGAGGCAGAAACCATGCTGGAGCTGTAAATATAGGCACATATGTACTCATGCAAAGACATGTCTAAATCTAATTATACTGAGCTACTGTACACAAATGTTTACATAACAAACACCATCTTTTTGTAAATGTGTTTAGTGTACGAACACAAAACATCTGTTTATTGTTGCTTGTTATATTGAATACATAAGGTGAATGTGCTGACACAATGGGGTATTATCTCCTCCCCTATTCTTATCCCCCCCCCCAAAAAATAAAATAAAAAGAGTTTTATCAACAGATAAGTATTACAATCAACTACAGTTACAAGTATGGTCATAAGCACTGTATACCGTATGGATATGCATACTCCCCTTTGCTCAGGTGCTTGGATGGATGGTGCCAGTTTAACCCTCTCTAGCATTTATATCTGTGAACAAGCGCCTTTGAGGCTTAGTTGAACTCATCTAGACCAAGAAAAATGGAGTTGGAATTTTATTGCATAAGATCGTCCAATAATAAAATGTAGTAAAACAAAATATATCAAGGGCAGATTCATCTTTATAAAAGGAAAAATAAAGAACAAAAAATTACCTTTGCGAAAATATCTATGCCAAACACTGATCAGGTTGATTTTATGGAGAATGTGCTAAAGCTGATAAATATATTTAGAGAAGGGGATTTGTAGTAGGGGAATTTATATAGCACTTAATCCAGTGATGGTCACCTCTAGTGGAAATACTAAACTCTGCAAGAGACAAATCAGATAAGTTAATGCAGCCTTAAGACCAAATAATGTTAATAGACACATGAGAGAAAAAAAATACAGCATCTTATTACTACAATTTTAATATTGTATACATAAAGATTGCGGTAATAATTTAATGGGTGCAATATTTGACCCAAAGTTGTGATGCTGCTATTAACGCGACCGCCAATAACGCGTTAATTATTGCATCGCAATTGCTTTAATAGAATATCTATTATAAGCTTCTGTAATATATATATTATTACAAAACCCAATGGTAGACATAACTTTAACCCCTTTGGTGCCCGTGTTTACCAAGGTATGCTACCTTAGTAGCTAGTAAATTATTGCCATGCACTGCTTTATTAATCGCTAATGTAACCAAGAGGTTAAATCCTAATGCCACCCCCTGGGAGGGATAACATCCACATCAGGGCAACTTCTTCCATCACCCACCATATCTAACCTCTTCCCACCAAACAAATCTCCCCCTCCCTCCCCCCTAGACTAATGTCCAATAGTCCTAATAACCAAATGTGGCTACTAGTGCTGCACATCTCTTTTCAGACTGATGAAGCCCGGTAGGATTAATGCAGTGGGAGTCCCATTCAGAATCAGGGTTAATTCTGATGGACAATTCCCCTCCACTTGGCAATTGGCTGTAAACACTCCACGTTTGGTCTGTGGTTCAACAGCACATGTGTTGCAGCAGGTTGGATATACAACTGGCTGCATCTGTACCTGTTACAGCACTAAGAACTCTAAGAATATGCAGGATAAATGCCAATACCAGATGAATCACGACCCCTAAAAACATTTGTGCTAATAATAAAGGGGAAAAGAGTGCAAGGATTCAAAACTCCAATGGGGATATCAGCAAACATACAAAAAAGTGGGCAATCATTCTTTGTACTCTTTTTTGTGTGTTTGTTGTCATCCAGTTTGCTCCATTGATCACAGGAGAATCTAGCACAGCAGTGTGACGGTGAAGGAGTACCCAGGCTATTAATAAAGGTATTTGGCCTGGCTGGGTGCCCCTGAGCCATATTGGGGAATTGTAAAATGTCAGCTCTGCAACCCAATCATAGCAGAAACACTGTGTTTTGTGATAAAACTGTTTATGTGGGTCTTATTATTCCAGGAGTGTTAAGCAGCGGACATATCCCTGCTTCAGCACAGACCAGAATAGTGGAACCACACAGGAGAATTAATTACATTCAGGTTTCCCAGTATTTGCCCGAGAACCCCAGAACCAGGGGGGGTTCAGAGTAAAGTCATTTTTAAGATGTGTATAACTTTTTTTAATGTATATTACTGTGGCAGTGTTTTCGTGTACGCGCGTGAAAGGAAAAATGGTTAAAAAAAACAGAAGCTAGCAGCATAGCAGGCAGCTTTTTGCTAACTTTCGCTAGGAAGCTCCTAGCGCCATGAGATTTGCTGTGAGTGCTGTTGGGGTAAAATCATGAAAAAGTAGATAGCGCAGTTTTTATAAAGTTATATAAAAATTGATGAATTAAAGTTCCCCTATTTGAATTGTACCAACATGTTAGGCATATTGGGATTTTCATTCAGACACCCGGAACAGAGGGAACAGTTAATTTACAAATACTGTCATTTAGAAATGTATGGCAGGACATTCCTGCAAGGTAACGGTGCATATTCAACCCCTGGACTTCAAGAGCACCCTGCTGGTTCGAGGCCAGGATGTCTGAAAAAGTCTGTAGTTGAAAAGCTCCCTCTCACCCAAGGTGTTAGTCAGGGAGGGGATCCTCAAGTACCCCCATCCTAGTGTAAAGCCCAGGCAGTTTAGCAAATGGGGGCTAGCACAGATTCAGCGTCGCCAGATAAGGGGGTTTGGTCTCATATGCTAAGAGGCAAAGGTGCAAGGTTCGCAGATGTCACGCTGTGCTCATCACAAACAGGACTGAAGACCGCGGGGCTGAGGTGGGGATGGAAAGACACCGACCCACAACCACACAGTCCGGTCCGGAATGCATAGTCCAAGTCGTATAGCGTCGTAGGGTTGGAGAGGTCAGGGTACTTGCCGTAATTCTGGGTTGGAGAGTGGAAGATGGTAGATTTCCATAGCCAAGGTCCAGGGTATTAGAAGGTAGAATGGTCAAGGGAAGAAGCTGGGGTCAAAGCGCAGGAGAGTGTAGGAATCCAAAGAACAGCCAGGATCAGGACAGGAGAGAACAGATAGGAAAGGCCAAGCAGGGATCAAGACACAACTAAACAGCAGCAGTGAGCACAATGCATAAACAGGGGTTTATGCTCAGCAAGGAATGAAAGAAAGGAGCAGGTATATAAGTAGGAAGGATCCATTTACCTTGCAGGGGTGTGATCCGGTCCTCCAATGGCGTCAGGAAAGTACTAATCTGAAACAGCCTGCAGGTCAGGCTTCCCTGGTGATTACTTTGGTTGCCGGGCAACCCTCGTGCGTTATGCGGCCGAGATTCCTCTATGTGGGAGGCGCCGGCGGCTCCTTTCAGAGTGTGCGCATACCAGCTTGGCTGTGCGCGGGCGCGTGGGTCTGCCGTGTGACGCGTCAGCCAGGCGGTTTCCGGCAGGAGTTGCGGCGGATGTTACAGCAGATGCCCTTAGCAGAATGAGAAGCCCCTCTGACAGTTTTCCAAAATATTGGCAACTCCAGGATAGGTGGGGAATATTATTCTCATGGAGGAAATTGGCTACACAGGTTAAGAATAGGGTTTTTTATTGCATAAGAATCTCTGCAGCCCATTAGGAACCAGGAACCAGTTACATCTACAGTTCTAAAATTCTACAAGATTCCTAACAATCTTAAAGATTTCGTAAGAACTGGTGTTCCACGATCCAATACTACAGCGGCAGAACAAAGGAAGCAGCACCAGCGGAGTAACAGTGGTTGTGAGAAGCGCCACTGACCAAAGACTGTTTCCAGCTCTATTTGCGTGCAACTCCCGCTCCTGGGAAATTGTGCCTAGAGACTTTTATTCCAAAGATTTTGTTTTGGGAAAAAGTTTTTCATTTGCCCCGTCCCAGTAAGTGTAATTTTGAGTGTAATTGTAAACTACTCGGTGTTCGTTCTGTAAATAAATCACAATTTATTTTACCGCTTCGCTTTGCTCAATCAAAGGATCCGGGTATTAAGTTGTTAAAATTGCTGGTCTCCCGTTACAAGCAGGAAGGACTATCTTTGCTAAATTGAGAGCAGATTATCTGGTGGTCCTGGGACCTGTGTGTAGTCATCTGTTTGCTGCTTTTTAAAACTCCAAAATGAAAGATTCTAGAAAAAATCTTTAAGAAGTAGAAGCAAGTAAGAGCAATAGTACGTTAATATCCCAAAAGGCTGACTCTGCACCAGTACCTCAAGCACCATTGTACCAAGCTCAACCCACCTCATACCAGTTGCACCCATCTCTAGCCACAGCTTACCTCACCTTTGACCCATTGCACTCCACTCCAGACCCAGCTCACCTCACATCGGACCCATATTACCCCATTTAAGGTGCAGTTCACCTTACCTTCTGACCCATTGCACACCACTCCAGACAAAGCACGCATGCCCATGAACCCAGTGCAACCAACTTGGATCCAGCATGACCCAATTCTGATCCAGTTCATCCTACAAAGGACTGTGCTCCAATCTAATTTTTACTTGGGCCTTGTTCATGAAAGTATGGGATTGTCAAGTGTTTTTCTGGGAGATAATATACCTTGAACACCTGTGACTAAATCAACTAGTGATAATGAACAGGTACAGAGGCGACCAACTTTATTCTTACTCAGCTAGTCCCGCGAATTTCGGAATATCCCGGTGATCTGAGGTTTTGTACGGTTTTCGGCCGGAGTGTATTGTGTTTTTTTCACGGCTGTGATTTAAACATTTTATTCTCGCTGGCTGCAATACTGCATGGGGGCGTTTGCGAGCTGTTGTCTTTGAAGCCGTCCCCTATAATGAATTGTAATGCAGTATATATACTGTATATAACAACAACCCCTATAACCCCTAACATACAGTACTGTACACATACAGTACTGTATATGCACATCACTGATACTATGGGCCGGCGGGGGCGAGATGTGTTTGCAGCAGAGAGAACATCGGCACATTAAAAATTATTTAAAATACATTTTTATTCCTAGTGTACATGTGCAGGGGGTCTCGGGAGCTGAACCATGTTGGTTTCAGGTCCGGGGACCCCCTGCTCCCCGAGATACAGCCCCCTTTATGAGGTGCCGGTATCCCTCTGCGTTTGAAGGTCCCGATCACGTGACCGCGGCCTGTAAAGCAAGCAGAGGGATACCGGCACCCCCAAAAGGGGCCTGTATCTCGGGGAGCAGGGGGTCCCCGGACCTGAAACCAAAACGTTTCTGCTCCGGAGACCCTCTACAGTATGAATAAAAAACATATAAATAAACACTCGTTCCTTACCTTAGCGGCTATGTGCTATGGTAATGAAGCAGCATTTCTGTATTTTAATAATATTGTACAGTGAGCAGGGGGTTCCCTGAGCCAGAAATTAATGCTCATGGACCCCCTGCTTCTGCACAATATTATTAAAAATACAGATATGCTGCTTCATTACCTTAGCTGATAGCCGCTAAGGCAATGAAGGCAGACTAGCATGTTTATTGGGACATTTGATTTGCCCCCAATAAACATTGCAATAAACAACATACAGTACACCCCCTGCGTATTTAAAATACATAAACAATAAATACATTACATACATATTTTTATTGTGTGTTTTAAACCTGCCTGCCTTCACTGTAATCTATGTAAAAACCCCTCCCCCTATTGTGTGTTTTAAACCTCCCTGCCTTCACTGTAATCTATGTAAAAAACCCTCCCCCTATTGTGTGTTAAGCTTCCCTGCCTTCACTTTAATCTATGTAAAAAACCCTCCCCCTATTATGTGTTTTAAACCTCCCTGCCTTCACTGTAATCTATGTAAAAACCCCTCCCCCTATTGTGTCTGCTAAGCTTTCCTGCTTTGACTAATCTGTGTAAGCCCCCCTCCCCCTATTGTGTCAGTTAAATTTGCCTGGCCTGTGTTTCTGTGTGTGCAGTGTACTGTATGTAAATGTGGGGAGGGGGATCCCGTGTAAATAACCACACCCATACCCACTACCCACTACTCACGGCCCCTCCGCTGCTTGCTGCAAAACAGAGACAAAAATTAAAACATACAAAGTAGAGTCCCCTAACCCCTTAATCACCATAGCGGTTATTAACCTCTACAGTCATTAAGGGGTTAACCCACCCTCACCCACCACTCGGGATGCATACATACCCTCCCACAATAACCCCCCACCCATGAGGCCTAACAACCCACCCACTACCCACAAGGGAGGCCTACCCACATACCGTTGGGGAAACCCCCCCCCCACCCCCAGTACCCACAATAAAAACAATACACAGCCCCACAATAAACATCATTCTATTTATTAAATACATTACCCACCCCCTGTGCCCTCCCCATAAATACAAGATTTATTCTTTTACATACAGGGTTCATAACGCAGCCCCATGCGAGTCCTCGGTGGGCTGGCGGGGCACCTGGACAGACCTACAGTTTACCAGCAGCCCTTTTTACACAGGTTCTGGAGGCCTGCTGGTGGGTCCCGCCAGCACCATGGCCCCCAGGTGGTCTCCTTGGGTCACCGTGGGCCACAATTGGGTCCCCACGGTAGGCCTGCGGATGTCTGGGAGCCCCGGGTCAGACCCACAGGTGTCTGCGGGGCCTCGGGTGGTTCCCTCGGGGGTCTGGGGAACTCACGAGTGCTCACTATGGGTACGCGGTGCCCCCACAGAAGTGGGACCACACATCTTCATCCTCGCAGACTACGGGTCGGCGGTGCCCCCACAGATGTGAGACCACCGCTTCATCCCCGAATGTGTCACCCGTGGAACCACCAGCCTGATACCCTTGGGCTACCCAAGGATACCCGCAGGTGGTCTCCAGAGGTCCCACGCAGAACCACGGAACCAACCCTGAATGTAAAAAAAATAAACCTGGCCTATACATTCAATACATACACCCTCCTCCCCAACACCTACAGTACAATAATGTGCAAAATAACTATTATCCAGATATGGATAATAGATTAATTGCCCATTATTAAAAACATTAACTAGCATATACAAATAAATAAAGTACTACTGACCTCATCAATACGAAGTGTCCGTCGCCAGCAAAATCCTTGTCTTGCCCACAACATACATAGCAAATACAAAGCCAATACATTGCAATTACATTCAGATATCAATTAACCCCTTAAACACCTTATCAGATAATAACCGCAAAGGTGATTAAGGAGTTAAGCCACAGTGGCCCGATACCCACCCTTCACCCATGAATTTGTACAGTGGCTTCCCCCGCTACCCACAATAAAGCGGGCACGGTGGGTTAACCCCTTCATTGCCTTAGCGGCTATACGCTAAGGTAATGAAGCAGCATTTCTGTATTTTTAATAATATTGTGCAGGAGCAGGGGGTCCCTGAGCATTAATTTCTGGCTCAGGGAACCCCCTGCTCACTGTACAATATTATTAAAATACAGAAATGCTGCTTCGTTACCATAGCACATAGCCGCTAAGGTAAAGAACGATTCTTTATTGATGTGTGTGTTTTATTCATACTGTAGATGTGCAGAGGGTCTCCGGAGCAGAAACGTTTTGGTTTCAGGTCCGGGGACCCCCTGCTCCCCGAGATACAGGCCCCTTTAGGGGGTGCCGGTATCCCTCTGCTTTGTTTACAGGCCGCGGTCACGTGATCGGGACTTTTAAACGCAGAGGGATACCGGCACCTCATAAAAATGTACAGTACTGTATGTTAGGGGTTATAGGGGACGGCTTTAAAGACAACAGCTCGCAAACGCCCCCATGCGTTTTTACACGGCATTGCAGTATTGCAGCCAGCAGGAATAAAATGCTTAAATCACAGCCGCGAAAATAACGCTATATATCCCGGGAGAAAACGACACAAAACCGCACATCACCGGGATTTTCTGAAATTCGCGGAGCTAGCCAAGTAAGAATAAAGTTGGCCGCCACTGTAGTACTGAAGAATTGTGGTTAATTGTATGATTACATAAATGTTAATGGACAAACATAAGCTAATGGTAACAACATGGTAATGTGAGGTCTTGCCCACGTACAGCTGCATATACTAAAAATTCTAATGCTAGTCTATTTAAAGGTAACGGAGATTAACGTATGGGCTTTAATGTGCTATGTAACCTGATTTGTTCCCTGCCGTTTGTCTCTCGCAAACGGTGGTGGGATCGGGTGATCCGACCGGAGCTCCAGAGGGAGGTGGTGTGGTGAGAGACAGTGTGGGCTTTCGTCCAGGCGCGTCACTTAGCTTTTATAAGCTGCAATGCTGTTTTAATTCTTATACACTGTAAGTGTGCATTTTATAAGTTTATATCGATAAAAGAAATTATTGCCAGATCTGTGCTATGTGCGTTCTTCTCCCTCTCTCGCTGAAGTACATCCCCTGAGAGATGGAGGCCAGTGGTATTTCTTCGTCTGCATACTGATCTCTATTGCCTGAAAATGCCTATTTTCTTGTGAGTAGGAATAACACAGGAGCCAAGACTGATAGAATATTCCCAGCACTGTTTATACCACTACACTTAGAGTGTTTTTTTTATGTTTTTTTCCCTTTTGCTCCCCCTGGATCGTGTGATACATGAGCCCAAACATACACATATATTTTATTAATAATATGTAGCGGGTACCCTCCTGGCTACTATTCTACCCAATGGGCTGTCAGTAAATCCTGGTCCTATCAGGTTGCCTGTAGTTTGTATGGTGTTTCCCCCTCACCTTTTGTAGCTGGGACAACGGGGTGCCCACCTTCTGGCTGTACTTAAGGGTATGACCGCTCTAAAGTTAGTCGTTGTTCCTTCCCACTTGAGGAAGGAAGGTCACACAATTGGGAGCCTGAGATTAGGGCCTACCCATGTGCTCTTCCCTGCGGGGGAGAGTGAGTATGGACCATACCTTTGCCTCCACTAGGGAGGTGGGGAAGAGCTAGGACGACTGCCCTTGGCCTGTAGTGACGGTCCAGGGACCATCTTCAGTGAGTAGTTTGAGAAGAAGTACGGCGCCACTGCAAGCGGCAAGAATCCAGACGACTTCCGGTTTTGTAGAAAAAAACTTTATTCACCTTCACACACACAAAGAATCAGGCTACACCTCGATCCAGGGGGCCGAGGAGAGAACGGACCCAGATCGGAGCAATCTTGAGGTAAGGGATTTCTTTCCCTCCGAGCCCCGATCAATCCTAGTGGCCTTTATTTCATCTCCCACATCCCGCTCCTTAGTGGCTTTATTTACACTTACGGCTACAGAGACTACCTACCAGAGCGCACGACAGTTTCCATGTCCACCATCTTCAGTGAGAGCTGACTGACTGCATCCAGCAGAAGACTGCTGAGTAACTGTTACTGCAGAAGTGTAGTAATAAAACCGTTCCTGTTTTGCAATATGCCTCCTGCCTTGTGCGTGACCTTACTGGGGGGGAGAGGTAATAGGTTCTACTGTGGAGGATCACCTTCAGTTCCTGGAGTCCACGGTAGATGGAGGCGCTGCACTGCTAAGGAGATATGTGGGGTATGAACCCCAGAAGCCTGTTCCTGTGTCCCCACTACCATCGGCGGACGACTCAGCCCTCCTGTTGCCAGCAGGTATATGCACCATACACCCTGTAATGGTCTCTATCTGCGATCGGGTGGGGGAAACAGTGTTAAATATAAATAAAAGTTTAAGTTTTAAATATCCTTCAGTGTGTTTGTCAGAGCCGCACAAGGGGATTCTTCGCTCTCATAGTTAATACGTAACCTTTTTCCTTGCGAGCACCACCCTTTGCTGTTGTTTGGGATTTTATTAATCAACTTATTACCCTCTGACACATTTGAGCAGGGTTAGTACACGCCCTAAAAAGCGTATTTTCGTTGTGTATTTCTATTTAAAGGTATCATTACCTGAAACAAATCTTAAAAACAAGATATACTGTATGTCTATTAAATATATGATAAGAGTATGATAATTGTACCTTTAATTTGCCCTACGACATCTACATTATCAGTGGCAGAGATAAGATACATGATTCAGACATAGTCAAGAATGTTTTTGAGTTGTGCTGACTTTGCCCAATTTTTCCAAGCTGTTTTGACATAATGTATACCAAGTCTCCTTGGATCTCTTAAGCACCTGTTCATGAATTTTAATTGCAAATCATCCACTGGGTTATCACATAGTTTGATTGGTGAGGGCAGTCTTACTGCAGGAAGTCATTATCTCCAAGGTGTTCTGAAGTTATCACACAACCTGTCTACAAAGGAGTTATTTGCTTCCTTAAAACAGAAGAAGTAAATGAAGCCTTACAGTAGATTAGAATGTTTAACCTCTCAAGATCAACAGTTTAATATTTTGGTCATTATTATTCAGAGCTTCTTCGGCTGGTAGCCGAGAAATGTCTTGGAATATCTTTAGTATATGCCTATTAATACTCAATCTTGTGTTGTCTAAATCCTAAACAAAATAAGCTTTTGCTTGGCTATGGTATATATGAATTTATACAGTATATGTAGAGATCTAATGTCCATGTACTGTACTCTATTGTTATGACACAATTTTTCATGTTTATTGTAGAATAAAATTACAGCCTAATGTATCGAATTCACTGGATTACAATTAATTTATTAACCTGACTTCATAGGGAACTGATTTCATCTTTACTGGGTAAGGATATCTGATCTACACTGTAAGAGTGCAATATGTAAAAGACTGTAAGTGAAAGAATTATGAAGTTTCAGCCATAAGTAATCTTGAGAATGTAAAATAACTGGCTAACTTAATAAAAGTAACTCAAGGGCATATGTAGTCTTCTGAAATGACTTAAGATGACTCATAAATCTGTTTCCTTACAAACATTCATTCATAGGCATTTGAAGTATTTTATGTCACTAAGTAGAGCAATTCAGAAGCATGAATCTAGCTACGTCTAATGCTTAAAATCAGGAATACTTTTTTTAGGTGGTAATTATTTTCCATTTTACTATAGGTGTTGCAGATTAAAATAGTAATGCTGCTATTTCTACTTACTTTTTATTGTGTTTTAAATTATAGTACTGTACTTATGTTAGTTACTCTATCAGTAAACAGTTCAATGGGACTTGGTTTATGGTGTCCAGAAATGTAATGAGGACTTATAGGTGAAGGGAAATACTGTATATTAAGATTCTTCAATGCAACCCCAGCGGTAGAGCATGGTTATGATGCTAGTTGAACTCTTTGAGTGGCAGAGGTGCCACAGCCCCGCTGGCACATTGTGATCTCGCATTTACAACATCATTGATGGGGCAAAATGAAGAAAGAGTTCTCTTCCATTGGATGTGATCTCCTCTAAAGAGAAAGCACATGACTTGGCTACGCCATAAAGCACCCAAAAGGATAATGCCTGTAAAATGGCTAAATGACACATTGTGGTAAAACACGACTGTATTTGAAGCGATAGAGATGGGGATTTGTCGCACTATACATTTATTGGACTAAAATGAGCAATCTTAATATATGAAATTATAGTGTATAGAACTTTAAAAAAAACTCACATCTTTTATTATTATTCATGTGTGCTATTTGGCAGCTCTATGCTCTATTCATTCAGCGTCAAAGAACTCTCATGTTGGTCTATAAAAAGATGTTAAACCCGGAAACATTCGTGTATCTACACTTCTTCCAGACCAATACATCTCCTAGAACTTTGAACTACAGTATGTGATAACATATTGCAACTGTTCTGTTCATTCTTATTAACATATATTTAGTCTTTATAATTTGAAAGTGCTACTATCTTTTAAATTTGAATTGGGCAGTGTATCAGGGACTTATCACTGTTGAGAAAACGGTCTTTAAATCCAGCAGGGGGCTGGTTAATTGCACAGGTAATCAACCAGACTCCACCTGGCTGATTAAGATTGTTAGAAAAAAACTGTTCTGAGAAACAGGAAGAAGATTTCCTTAGTCTACAACTAGGGCTGACCAGAGGAACAGATGTCTTGAGCTACAGAAGGACTGTGCGGATAGTGACAAGGGGACCTCGACACAGATATTGCCATAGCACACAAGGGTGCAGACCCAGGAGAGCAGAGAGGCCTTCCCCTTCAGCTACAACAAACAGATAAGAGAATTTCTTCTTGGACTGTTGTATATCTATATGTAAATATGTTTGGGGTTGGTAAGTAGCTTTTAGTGAGGGACGGAGTAAAGGTGTTGATATTCTCCAAAGTGGAGTAAGCCTTTATTTTGTTTATCTTGAGTGTATTTTGAGCCTCATTTTAGTTTCACCTTAAAACGGTCACCATTGCGTACCTCTGCACACA
>CM071569.1:112670930-112830801 GCA_036426205.1 Ascaphus truei
TAACTAGCTTAGCTACCCACCCAGCTAGAAAGGGACAGAGTAAAGGTGTAGATATCCTCCAAAGTGGAGTAGGCCTTTATTTTGTTTATTTTGAGTGTTTTGCCATGTTAAAGAAATAGGCGCAATAAAGCATTATTTTAGTTTCACCTTAAAATGGTCTCCATTGCGTACCTCTGCACACTTCTCCTACACGTAGTCTCTGACCAAAGGCAATAGTAGTATCACTACTACTACAATACTATACTATTACTATTTAAATAAATTGTTAGTTTGTTGCCTTAATTTTCTCTGCCGGACTAATCATGAAGCCGTAAGTAAAAGTGTTTACTTTTAATTTCAAACAGCAAAACACTATTAAACCAAACATTACAGTGGACCAATGTCTTACATTTTATGAGGAGTACAATTTCAGAGCAATGAATGTCATTTAAATTGACATAGTGATTTTAGTATGCTGTAATGTAAGACATACATTTGTGGTTTACTTCCAAAAGTGCTTTGCTAAATAGGAACTCCAGTATACTGGTCCTTATCGGCAAGCTTTACAAATGGAAATAAAATGGTTCTGACATCACAGAAATGCATGGACATATTGCCAACAATAAGGAAATGTACAGCCTTTCATATCTAATTACTACTGCTGTTGTTATTATGACTATTGTCTATTTTATAGCATGTCCATTTTAATCCTAATAGCAGGGAATCAATATACTGTAGCAGGTCATTGCATTTTTATCAGCGACAGACATTGATTCAGGATAGGAGAACGTAACATTTTGGACACTATAGCATCATGAACACTATAGCAAGATGAGCTTTGAAATGTGCACTTTTGATGCATAGTAGAATTAGATTAATATAATTACATAAATTAGTTAATGATATTCAGTTTCCAATGTCAAAATAGACTAACAGAATCCTAGCAATGGTTTTCAGATCCAAAAGCGTTTTTTGTTATTTTTTTCCCCTTAGCATTGTAGTTTAGTGAGTTGACTGTTGATTGCCTTATCACCATCAAATTGAGAGTTAAAAGCCCATATCAATCATTGGTATTCACACTTGCTTATGAGACAATGGACTTTATGGTAATCAGCCTAGAGTGGAAAATTACACTCCACTGAAATGATTGAGTTGGAAATTGAATTTTCTTTATCTATACACCATTTAAATCTTCACTGATGTCTCCCATGAGTAATTTATTAGCAGTGAGAAAGATACACGTGAACACCATTGACCAGGAGAAGGCGCACGTAGCAACTGTACAGTAAAGAAATTTTTAAAAAAATCAACCATATTGATAGACTGTACAAAGTTAGCTACCTGCAAAGTAATATAGCCACATCCTGTTATCATAAGCTTCTAAACTTGGATTATAACATAGGTATATTGATGCTGCCAGATTTGTACAGCTACAGTACGTTTTACAACTACAGTATGTACGTATCTTCAATAGTCAAGACACCTGATAAGAATGCTTTGTAAATATTGTTTTGTGATACATTTTAATGGTTCAACGTGAGTTATTCATAAAATAAATTATAATGTATAGAGGTTTTTGAAAACCTTGCAGGGCTCTCTGTACACTATGTCTAAGAAGGATTTTTGTGTTATCAAAAGGTATCATAACATACGGCAAATCTACTCTCCTCCAAGACCAATAAATCTGTTTTGAACTTTGAAAAATTGGCTTAAGTGGAGACACAGCAATATATGCAATATTTTGACTAAGGTGCAAGAGCCATTATCGATAATTAACAATCATTCAACAGTCACAACAGTTTTCCAGTGGCACTTCAGTGAAACCACATCTTGTAGGGAAAGAAGCTAGGTGAGAAGTAAATGTATTGAATTGGCTCTGCTAACATTAGCAAGAGATGTGGGATATTATCATATTGAGTAGAAATATGCAAAACTGTCCAATGCATTTGCAACATTTAAAAAAAAATCCTCCCAAATTTGTTTCCCTGCAAAACATTTTGCAAGCCTAAGAGTGCTAATAATGTTGCCCAATTAGTTCAAATAAATATCGCCAGACAGTGAGCGAAACATGGTATGTGTACCCTATTTATACTCTTTGCATTAAGCAAATCTAGTGATTTTTAAAGAATCTCGCAAGTGAATCAAGGACTTTGACAGAAGAAGAATTTTTGTAGTATATACAAAAACATTGCAATGCACATTGACTTAATGTTTGGCAAAACACTTGTAAACTCAAAAAGGGCAAATTTTGCATGGTTTGTGACCTCATGCAAAAGTTTCACACATTTGTAATATGGATCCAGTAAACTACCATCTTTGTCCAACAATTGTCATTTCCTTTTGTGATTTTTCCAGGCTTTACTCTTATGATAATGTCACAGACTTTTGTTTGCTTCCGAACCCATTCATTCGTTTTATTGTCTCTTTTGGTAATACTCGGAATACATCTCTAAATACTTATTTGAGTTGTCTGAAGCTTTGGCATTTACAATCCAAGTTTTGTATCAGAATACACTGGCCATCAGAAAAAGCTTTTATCTTGAGGCACAGTGGAAGTTAGTCTTGTTTCTTTCAACTGTGCACATCCCATCTTCACTGTCCTATTCATTTTATTCAAAAGTTTTCCATCCATTGATACTTGCTGGCTATAACAGAATGCAAATGTAATTAGCATTTAAAACACCTGAGGTATGAACTGTGATTGGCTGAACACCCCCTCCCTCCTGCTCTCTCCCCCACCCTGAAAGTTTAAGCCAATTGCTGCCATCCTTGTTGTTTATTAGATGTTTGTCTAGGTGAGAATAACCCTGATGAAGTAGGTAAAAACTACGAAATGCATAGGATATTTGGAAACCATTATTAGTTATATTGACTCCTCGAGCAAGCATTTTGGCATGAACTGCTCTTTGACCATCAGGTCATGGAGTGTCTTAAAGGTTGCTGCCTCGCACAAAGTGATCCACCGTTTAGACTGGTGCTCTAGCTTGAACATGAACTCGAGGTGCGTATCCTGGGACCCTTTGTTCAGGGCTCTTAACTGGGTTCGGTAGGTCTCCGGGGTAATGGCATAATGTGCCAGGAGAACTTCCTTCACAACAGGGTAGTCTTTTGCATGCTCCAGGTCCATCTTTTGGTTTGCCACGGCTGCTTTGCCGTGCAGCAGAGGGACCATTTATTTTACCCAATTCTCCTCAGGTCATGCATTTCGCAATTGTTCTCAAAGGACCGCAGATACCCATCGATGTCATCCGTGTTCTCAGAGAACATAGCGAAGCTGCCATATGTGAGTCGGGGTGCCCAACTGGCCCGTTACCGCTGACTTCCAGAGGATGATCGGGACTTTGATCGAATGGGTGCGTGAGCAGCCAGGAGCTGGAGCAGGGCAACTCGCTCAGCAGAGGTGGCCCGCTGCCCAGGTCTTCCAGCACACACCACATTTACACTGGCATGCTCACCTCTGCTGTGGCTGGCCCTACTGGAGCCTGCACCAACTCATCACCAGAGTTGGCGAGCGATCAGTTATTAAATAAATGAATCATGGGTGAACAAAAAAGAACACTAGAGAAAACACAATTGGTTATTACATATTCAAATGCTATACATAAGTGTATTCCAAACACCAACTAAGGCTGCGCTTATAGGGCGACGGTGATGTCATGCTGTGGTCGCTGGAAAAATCAACGGCAGCAATACATTTGTTTTTCCGCGACATCGCGTTGCCGTCGCCAGCACTATAAGCGCAGCCTTAAACTGACATGTCAATTGGAGTGGAGCAAATATACAGAATCATCCAAAACAAGAAATAGAATAAATCAAAATTGACATGTGTGGAAACAAGATACAGAGCAAAATATTAATTTGGTACAATAGGGAAATGTAGTTGAAATTGACATACTGTAGCTCTCACACATCAACTAAGCTTAAACTACATATAGCGACAGATGGACAAAAAAACAAGACTAGCAGAGGGAAATAATATCAACACCTAATGGAACCAGAGGAACCAGAGTTCTAAGCTTGAAGATCAACAAGATGTTTTGTTTGGAAATAACGTTCTCTCAATTTACAACCACCCCCTCCCCCCATGCCTTTATTTAACAAAGAAGAGGGATGCTGATTGTGGTGTGTTTTAAAGTGACATGCTACACTGTTTAATGAACCCAATCCCAATATTGTAGACATGTTCGAAAATCCTCCTTGTTAACCGTCTTTTGGTCCTCCTTTATTTGGGGTTACCACACAGGCATTGCAGAAGGTAGGATTAGGATTTAGACTGGGACGCCTTAAAAGTCCCTCAGCTTTCACACCTCCTCTATACCCCCCTCTCACACCTCTTCAATGAGAAACCTCCTCTGTCCCCCTCCTCTCACACCTCCCCACAAGCCTGCTCCTCAATCCCCTGTTGTCCCCACACCACATTGTAGCATCTTTTTTTTTTCATAACTCAAATTTTATTGGCGATTTTGCCATGTATCCGTACATAGTTTCATATTTGTAAACACAGCTGATGTACAGATGATATACATATACAGTAGAAATGATAATCAGACTTGTAAAAAGGAAAATTTTAACCTAAATCAAGAGGGGCGGGAAAGAAAAGAAAAAAAAAAGGGGGGGGGGAGAGTCAGTCCTATCCTCTACTTCTCCGACTCCTGATCCAAGCGTCTCCTCCTCTATGTTTCTAGCGTTTGCCTCCACGTGGCCCAACTCGCTTATCCCTAATTATAGGGCTGCCCATTGCTTCCTCTTACTATTGTCTGTCTCTCGTAGGTCAGTGGAGAACACGTTTTCTGTACTATCATAGCAGAATTGTAGCACCATCCACCCAGGGATGTCTGTCTGTGCTAGCCACATAGTCCAGACTTTTAGAAATTTAGCGCCAGTATCATTAACCATACTTAATTTTTCGTTGTAGCATCTTTTAGTTCCAGATTAAGGCAGGAAATGTAGTATTTCTCTATATGGGGTTTATTTACAGGGATAAATAATTGACTAACAGGCCCACCGTCCCTTTAAGTCCAAATGAAATCATAAAATAAACTCCTACTCCTCTTAGAAGACTAACTACACATAAAGCTTCAACCCTTACTACCCGGACGGACAGCCAAACTGATTACCACCCCAAACAGGTACTATTATGGCTGAACATATAAAGTCTCTGTACACAGTAATAAAGGGTTTCGCTTATCCAGGGTTTGGAGCAGACGTCCCCGCTTCAGCACAATCTTGCGTCTTTCCTTCCTAGAGGAGCTCGGCCCCACGAGAGCTCAGAGAATCCTCTGTAAGTCCAATGTTAAGGACAGAACATACCCGCTTCAGCACAGTCTCTCATCCTTCCTCCTTCTTCCTGGGATTAACAACCCAGGCAGTCCCAGCAGACTTCACGACCACCGTCCAGCTGGTCTAGGAGCTGTTCCAGCTTCCGCAGCTGGGGAGAACTCTTCTCTGTCCCCTTCTCTGAGGAACAGCAGTCAGTCTCTTTCTCTAGCAGCTCTCTAGGTCTGCCTTAAAACACTTCCTTGTTCAGCCTGCTCAATTAGGCAACAGTTGCTACTGGGTTCTCTAGGGAGATTAACTCTCTGTGCATTGAAAAGTCCCAAAGATGCCCTATTCCAGCACCAAGAGGACAGTGATGGTATCACACCCCCTCTTCCCATGTATTTCTCTTCCCCAACCCTCTCTCTCATTCTTCCCTCTCTCTTCTTCACTCACTCTCACCATATCATTCTATCACCCCATCTCTCCTCTCACACTCCCTCCCTTCTGCTATCACTTAATTATCTCCAAGTTATGTAGCCTCATCCCCGTCTGTTAGAAAATTCATCACTAAAGGATCATTCAGGTGTGGAGGCTGCAAAATGTGCCAATTTATGTTACCTGCCAGAAATTTCTCGGGCTCTTCCAATAGCAAAAAAATCCCTATTAAATCATTCATTAATTGTGACACCCAGTATGTTATTTACTTGTTGACCTGCGGGTGTGGAATTAACTACGTAGGGAGGACTACGAGATCTTTGAAATGCAGGATACTTGAACATGTCAGATTGATCAAAAAACGGGACTCTTCGCATCCAGTCTCGAAGCATTTCTCTCAGTGTGAGAAAGGGGGCATCAAAGGGCCGACTGTGAGAGGCATTGAAAAAGTTTTTGCTAGCGAGAGAAAAGGCGATTTGCTCAATGTTTTGGACCGCAGGGAGGCATACTGGATTTTTATGCTACAAACAAGATCCCCCTGCAGTCTGAACATTGAGTGGAATCTAAGCCATTTCCTCAAACATTAAAATAGGGGGAGTAGTTTATTGATTCTATTAAGGCCCCGCTGTCTCTATACTTCATGTACTGTTTATTGATAAATAGATATCAGATATGTAGATTGTCCACACTAATAGAATGTCATACGATTACGATGCTTAATATTGTTTAATTAATAGTGATATAATGAGCAAGTAATATTGTTGATTCATCTCTTCACGTTTTCTTTACTCCATGGAGATTTGATTATATGAATTTATTCTGTCGATTATTGTTATGTAGGGATATTTAGTTAAACCATTGTGGATAATAAAGTTATGTTTGTTGTTTAGTTTATTTTAACTGTATTGTCACTCAAGTGTGTATTCAGTGACACTGTTTTAATATTATGTACTGTTTGTAATGGGATATGGAGCAATGTGAGTCCAGTACCCTTAAGATACTGTGTTTGTTGCTATAATTATGATACAGCAGCCTTTTGTTAAGGTTATATATTTACCTATGGTTACAGAAAGGTTGCGGTAAGCCTGCTCAGTTTATTACGTATTGTTATTATTTCACGCCTGCCTGGGGCATTGCGTGGAGTACCGGGGGGTGGCCGTGCCTTCCGATCAGCCTGCTTCCTTATTGGTTGGCCGGTGGCACGCATCGACCAATCGGGGCTCTTTGTGATGTCATGCGGGCGGGACTTGCTGTCTATTCACAGGCCTGATATCGGCATCTGTCCCTGTGTTAGCGGGCGCGTTGCAGCACGGGGGTGGTGCTTTTTACCCACAGGCCTTAGGGCCTGGAGTGGTGGCGCCCGACGTGACGTCACGCGCAGGCGCAGTAGGGATTGACCCGATTTACACAGGTATGTTATATCTTTGATGATTAGACTAGGGTATATAAGACACATATTTGCTCCATATGCCAGACTCCTTGATAAAGGACCTACCGGTCTGAAACGCGTAGGAGGTGCGTTTTTGTCCCCATGGGGGTATTTTTGTCATGAGTCATGCACTGAAATAAAGGACATTGAACTTTTATTCCACCTGGCTCCCTGGCTGTGCGCTATTTGCTGTTGTTTGTTGCTGATATTGGAATCACTTAATTACCCCCCTGACACTCATTCCCCAATCCCACTCATTCCCCCATCCCCACACACACAATCCCACTGAGACTCGTACAATCCCCCCTACAATACAATACCCCTTACACGCTGGACTGCAGGTGTTTGCTTGAAGGTACCAGTGTTCAACACAGCTCCGGGGATTGTTGATTCAACTACCTCCAACTGCTAGTGTCCTTACCGGGTGCCAGGTGAGCGCCTGTCCATTCCTGGAGAGCTTTACTTCATGGTTTTTATATTCTATTGCTTATTATAACTTACCTTTTTGTACGTGCATATATTTCCAGATACAACAAAATAAGTATCAGTAAAATAGTGTGATCAAAGTTTTTCACAGCAACACTTGAAAAATTATTCAAGACCTTGAATTGGAAAGAAAAAGGAATCAAAATTAACGAAATACTTTTTACGAATTACATTGTTATATGAATCTCAGCAAGACCAAAGTGATGTTCAACAAATGTATCAACTCTGCAATGATCGAAATAAATGGAACAGAACTAGAAGATGTTGAACACTGTCTACCTTGGCCAGCAACTATCAATGAATGGGAATCTTTCAAATTAAATCAATAGAATATTGAAGATGAGATGGATCGCATTTGGAAGAAACCAAATGTCACATAACAGGGTTTGACCACACACAATCAGAGATCAAAATATTCACTAGGCAGTACACACAAGTTAATAAAATGTTTACAATAACAGGGTAATGACAACGGTATGGAAGAACAGCAATCAACAAGTACAGAGGATTAAACTCCTACTCTTTTAGGTACCTAGGAGCAGGGCACCGCTGAAGCTGGCTTACCTTTTAGGCAAAAGTCCTCATCAGTGGGCTGACCTGTGGCACTGGCAGTCTCTAGTTCCCGATACCTCCTAGGGCTGGATAAGTTACTCCTGTGGATAGCGTCTGTATCCCAGATACTCTGCAACTGTGAAACACAGATGGGCAGTAGAAAGTGTCCACTCAGAATGGGGGGTTGAACTTAACACTGTGGTGTTTATGTAGGTGGGGGACCTGGCTTTAAAGTGAAAACCTTCCTTACATCCATAGAATTCTGATTCTTATCTCCCCACATCCCAACACTGTGCCTCCTCTGTACCAATATGCATACAATAGGGAATAACATAGTGATGTACACTATGACAGAAGAGAAGTGCCTGTTAACCCTATACCTGCCACAAGTAATCCATCATATCCGGGCCACCATTTGAATGGACCTGGCCGCCTTTTGACAGGTCTGGAGCAACAGGCAGGCTTCAAGTTTGCTATGGAGATACATTTCATTGCCCTCACCCTCTCTACCTTCTGTACCTGATTGCTATTCCCCCTATAGTTATGAGTGGTCTGTTATGTGTGTGCGCATGCACCAGCTACCAAGGACGCTGTTGGAGTTGCCCTTGGATACCCGACTATAGCCTGCTTATTGAAAGACACATTGCTATGGAAGCATTTCCCTGCTCACGGCTCACATTGAAATACAAGGGGTCTATGCATTCACATGTTACAACGGACGCCAGTGCACGCTACCCCAGCAACCAGTGACGTGTTGCCATGGACACAAATCCCTGCTCACGGCTCATATTGAACAAGGATCCATGCATGCGCATGCACTATGGACGCCAGCGCACACTACCCCAGCAACCAGTGACGATACAGTGATGAGCCGCCCATTGGCAGCTATTCCCATTGGCGGCTCACACATCAGCTACACAGGACAGCCTGTGACTGGACAATAGATCAAGGTGGACGTTTCTCAACAGCTGCAGCAGGAGATTTTAGCAGACATTTGTTGATTTTATCATTGGTTCAGGGGGTGATTTGCACTTTGGTGAGGGTATTTATAGGTGTCACGTTCAGTCACTCATTGCACTACCCTGAGGATGGTCCCTCTGCGTGGACGGAAACGTTGGTTTGCGGTGCCCTGTATTTTCAATATATATTTTTTAAGTACTATTTGCTGTGTGCTGTCTCTCGTCGGACTGGTTCTGGTAACTATATGTTTATCTTATTCCTATGGGACAAGGGGAGAGAAGGGAAGCAGGCAAATGGTCTTATGCATTCAAATTTATTGTGCCAAAAGATCCAATGTTTCGGCAGTATATAGATGCCTTTTTCAAGGAGAGGACTACAGTACAAGAACATGTATGCAGATATATATATATATATACCTAACGAGTACTCACCCCACCGCGCTAAAAGCAGCCAATCTCCTGAATGTCGACGCCCACGTGATAACGTCAGAGCGCCCGCGCGACGTGACGTGATGACATCGGACATCACAGAGAAGGTGGGCCCCAGCCAGCAGACTCCCCGTGCAAGATGGTGATTGGCTTGCCGGTCGCCAGGGGAACCCCCACCATGCAGGAGGCAGTCATTCTCCTAAACGCCGACGCCCACGTGGTGACGTCAGTGTGCCCACAAGATGTGACAACGTCACACGTTGCAGAGGAGGCAGGCCTCAGGCAGTAGACTCACCGAGCAGAATAGTGATAGGCTAGCCGGTCGCCATGGGAACCCTGTAGGAGCGAGGGGGGGTGAGAGCCCTTACAAGAACACACAAGTGCAAGTGATTAAATAAACATTGACAAACACCAATCAGTCAACATGTGAAGTATACAATTCACCTAATTGAAGTGAAAAATGCACAGACACCTAATTAAAGTGAATATCAAAAAGTAAATGTAATTAAAAATAATGCGGTACTATAAAAGCTCCACAAATCTCTAATAAACGAAGGAATATAGTATGATACTCAGAATGGAAATTGTGTCCTGTTACTAATACATCTATGAATGTCAAACGTAGGGATATGGAGTCCAGATTAGGTCACAGAGGTCCAAGGCGAGGTTAACCATAGTCAGATAGGTCTAACATCTACCTCCTGTTGAGAAAACACTTAAGGTTTTGTTGTTCGTTCAGACCTCTTCCATTGCTGGTCTGCAATGAGTGAATCAAATAGGATTCTCGCCTTAACAAAAAAGTCTCTCTATCGGGTAACTCTTGTCTAGGTGCTATTAATTAAATCCCCATAATTCTAAGGGATGCTACGTTGTGTCTGTGTTGTAGGCAATGCTGGACCACAACAGAAACGCATAGGAGTGGGAGCGCTGGCAGGACCCCCTGACCTTACTCCCTTGGAGAACACATAACTATACTACAGGACACTGCTGCTTTGCATTATGATTTCACCTACATGGATCTCATTATGAGGCTTTTTTGGACTACCACTACTTTATACTATTAATTGTGTTCACCTACACTTTCCGTGACTGTTATGATTTGTGATTGCCAACTGTTATTGCACATAGCATGTGAGGATCCATAGCTTTCGTGTCATATTTTTAACTTTTCTGCACTGTTTTTTTATTTTTATGTGTCATTCTAATAAATTGCATTTTTTATTTTGGTAAACCTGAGTCCTCTCAGTGGGCTTCTTTTCTCTTGGTCCTTATAGTATTACATGCCCTAGAGCACAGCAGGGATATATTACCCTTACTCACCGGTTTAGTTGGTTATCTTATTATATATCAGAGTGGATGTGGTGTCAATCCTTTTTTCTTAAACATATATATATATATTGTATGCAAGCATGCATTTTTCTTGTAACATCTGAAGAAACTTTCCAAAGTTTTACGTCCAAGTCCAGCAGCCTGCAATTTCAGAAGACAACCAATTCTTTCCAGTGTAACAAGAAGTACATCCCACCTTCAGGAATTTGTTTGTGCGAGGGGGTTCTCTAACTAACCCCACGGACTCAGAACGGACATTTCGTTTTCCAAGGATTTATGGGCTTTGTTTCTTGCGCCCCTTGCAAACAGACAACAAGTTTAAAAGACATTTTTCCTGTGCTTTCCGTTCACTGGACAATTTCCCCTATTCCTATACCAGTAATTGTATTTATTAAGTGTATTCTGCAATTGTCGTGTATTTGCCTATCAAGGGAATAAATCTCAGTTTATTTTGCTCAACTTGTTCTGCTCAATTGGGATCAACAAAATATAAATTTGTTAATAAGTGCGTCCATCGTGACATTTCTATGCATTTAAAAAGCATTTCGTTAGCCACAGAACGGTATTGTCTATTCTTTTTTGATATATATATATTTATATTATATATCTATACTATTTATTGTATGTAATTGTGTAGAACAATATCTACAAAACCTATATAGCAATAATATATCTATATCGTGTCCATATACTGCTGCGGCCGAGTTTATTCGAGCATTTGCCCGTTCTCGGCCGCAGCAGTAACCTGGCGCGCGCCGGAGGGTGCCGGGCGTGCGCCAAAGCAGCGGAAGAGCGCCCTCCGATCGGGGCGCTCTCCCTCCCGCTGCCGGGTCCGCCGGGTCCCCCGGAACCCCCTGCCGCCGTCCCCCACATCGCGGGACACCAGGGCTCCCTCGGGGAGCCTTGGACGTGCGTGCAGGGGGCGCTGACACCCGATGACGTGTGACCGCGCATCGGTGACGCGCGGCACGCCGAGGGAGTGGGGCTAGCAAGCCGGGGCATCCCCCGGCTTGCGGAACTAGCCCTGCTCGGATTAAACGTGTCGGTAGTGTATATAAAAAAATATTATGACAATTTATTAAAACAATTAATAAACACCCTTATAGAAATATTCTATGTAAGATAAACATAAAAAATAAACACTTACAAATACTAATGCTTACAGACGTAAAAATTAAAACAACCCATACAGCTGATAAGCAGAGAGAGGATAACCTGCTGGTGTAAAACACACAACATTAATCAAGGGACTAGTTTCCTAGTGGGAGGACTGATTGAATGGTGCTGTGACACTTGATCACACGCAAGTCCAAAGGAGCATACACAAAGATGTTGTAAAGTTCCGGTGAATGTACTGTAAGTACATTTACAGTGCTTGTTAATTATCTCACCCTTATCCACTCGTTCTTGATGGTGTTAGGATGTCCGTCGGCTGTGTCTTTCACCCCAGGGAGACCGCAATTATGCTGATCCAGATACAAATCCTAGGAGGTGACTGCGAGTGAATGCTGCCCGATGGAGCGGGGAAGGGTGGAAGGAGGAGGGGATGACCGCGCAGCCAAACCCTAGTCCATATGTGTACATTAACTACACCATATATAGTACAAAGATTGTCCCATATGAAGCTGATGAATGCGTAAACCCACAGGGGTAACTCACTGTTTAACTCCCAGGTCCTCAGGGCGGTCCAAATTCGTTTTCCAGACGGCGTGCAGATCCACCAAGAAGATGAACAGGAAACTGGCAAAAAGAAGGGCAGCGTACTGCCAGAAAAAAAACAACAAGAAATTAAACAATTCCAAGATGCAACAACAATAATTGAATATGCAGAGCTATGCAACACGATCCTCAAGTGCATAACTGAAAATTTATGAAAATGGAACTGATAAGGGGAAGATGAAGCAGCGACTTATGATTGGGAAGAAGCAAATCATTACACTTAACAAGACAATGGATCAACAATAAAAGACTGTGCACTTATAAAGATACCGTATTTCCTCGATTCTAGGACGCACTTTTTTTCCTATTTTCACATTGCTAAAATAGGTCTGCGTTCTAGAATCGATGTATTAAAAACAAAATCAGCTAGAGGGCGCTGCTGCAGATGCCGGCTGGGATACTCACAATGTGCATGAAAAGCACATGGCTGCGATCAACCCTCCCCCCTCCCCTTCCCTTCCCATGAGGTGCACAGGGATCGAAATGCCTGCCAGGGCACATCAACATTGCCCTGAATCCCCGTGTGAAATACAGGAAGTGCAGAGGTAGCTGTGTCTCTCTGTGTGTTTCTGTATGTGTTTCTGTATGTGTTTGTCTCTCTGTGTGTGTGTGTATGTGTTTGTCACTCTGTGTGTGTGTGTGTGTCTTTGTCTGTGTGTGTCTCTGTATGTCTCTCTGTCTGTGTGTCACTCTCTGTGTCTCTCTCTGTCTGAGTGTGTGTATGTGTCTCTGTGTGTGTGTCTCTCTCTCTGTGTCTGTGTCTGTGTCTGTCTCTCTGCTATCAAAAGCAAGAGAGGAGATTGTTAGAACATGTTCTTTTTACTTTAAGGAAAGCAATGAGTACAGGAATAAAAAGGTACTTGGTAACATCATAAAAAGGGGCCACTAAATGTAAATAGCTAAAATCCCCCCCACACTGCCCCTGCCATATCTGTCTCTCTCTCTCTCTGGTCTGTGTGTTCTCCTCTCCCCCCCACCATTTTCTCCCCCCCCCCATTTCTTCCTTCCTCTCCCCCACCATTTTCTCCCCCCCCCTCTTCAATTTTCTCCCCGTCCCGTCCTTCTCCCCCCTCCCCTTTTCTTCTCCCCTCCTCCTTTCTCCCCCCCCCTCCCCCGAGACCCCTTCATTTTGCTCCCCCCCTTCTCCTCCCCCCCCTTTTTCTCTCCCCCCTTCTCTCCCCCGGGGCTTGCTAGGTCCTTCTAGGTACCGCCCCCCTTATCTCTAGCCTTCCCCCCTGTCTCTCCCTCTCTCCCCCCTGGGTCTCGGTCCCCCCCCGCGCCCCCTTCTTCCCCCCCCCCGTTGCTTCTTCCCCCCCTTCCCTCCCCCGTCTCATCTCATCCCCTTCTCTTCCCTCATTCCCTACCCTTTCTCAATGCTCTCCCCGCATCCACCCTTCTTTTCGTTCCCTCCCCCCGCCCTGCCTCTCTCTCTCCGGGACCGTCCCTTCTCTTGTCCTCCCAGCCCACTTCTATCTTTCGCCTCCACCCCCCCCTTCTCTTTCCCTGGGAGTCCAGTCCTCCGCCCCTCCAAAGAGGGAAGGAGAAAAGAGCCATACGCGGCCCTTCATCTTTCCTCCGAGCCACTCCTCGTTCGCTGTTACCTGTTCCTCTCCCACAACCCTTCTCTTTTCCTCCTCCCCGCGCTCCTGTCTTCTTGTCCTCTCCCCCCCCCTTCTCTTTAGTCTCGGTTAGGATGTTTCTCCTCCCCCCCCTGCTCGTCTCGTTCGGCTCCCCCCCATTCTCTTTCCTCCCCCCCATTCTCTTTCCTCCCCCCCATTTTCTTTCCTCCCCCATTCTATTCCCCCCCTTCCCTCCCATTCTCTCTCCCCCCATTCTGCCTGTCGCTCCCCATTCTGTGTCTGCCTCTCTCTCCCCATTAGTTATTGAAGTGTCATGTGACCCTGCTAGTTAAAAAATAAACAAAAAAATTCTGCACATTTAATACAGTGAGATTTTTTTTTCCCCCCAATTTTTTTTATTAAATCAAGGGTGCGTCTTAGAATTGATGGCGTCTTACAATCGAGGAAATAGGGTAGTTGAGGCATTCTACATGACATTATAGAAGAACACAGGGCAGAATCCATCATAGGAAGAGCAAGAAGAAACCACCAATGATGTGCCATGCATCCCCCAAGAAGAAGTGGCAAAGGCATGAAGAAAAGCAAGGCCACTGGGAAAGATGGAGTTACTGATATATTGAAAGAAGCTGGGGAAAAAGTTAAGAAAATCCTTTCAAAACTCTTTACATGCTACTTGAGGAACAGGAACATTCCAGAACAATGGGGCAATGCAATAGTTATTCTCATCCACAAGAAAGGAGACAAAGAAGACCTCAAGAACTACAGACCAATCAGCCTATTGCAATAATTAAAAAAATATTTTTTATGAAGATACTCACTAATCGGCTGAAACAGACCCTGCACTTTGCCAAGCCTAGAGAACAAGAGGGCTTTTGGATGTAGTCCTTTTTGTTGTATCCACTATAAGTCATACAAGAAGTGCTTTTCAGAATTAATGAATATTATCTACCACTCAACTTAAGATATGTAGATGACAAAAAAGCACTTGACTGTCTATCTCATCAGTGTTAAAGGCATTAAGAAGACAAAGCATTGAAGAATCATATAATAATATTCTAAGAAACATTTAAGAAAATGCCACATTAACCATTCAATTACATGAAGATACAAGCAAGGATAAACAATGGAGTGGAACAGGGAGACAACATGTCAGCAATGTTTTTCCACAGCAACACTTGAAGAATTATTCAGGATATTAAATGGGGAAGCAAAGGAAATCAACAGTGAATACTTATATTAGATGATGATGATGATGATGATGATGAAGGGATTATGAGATGATTATATGATGGTATGTATATTATGATGATGATGATGATGATGATGATGATGATGATGATGAAAAAAGACTTGTGTCCATCAAGTTCAAGCAATGCTAAATTTAGATGACAGATACGTTATCCTTTTATCTATACTTACAATATATTGATCCAGAGGAAGGCAAACAAAAAACCCCAGTGACATATCCAATGATATCACATAATGGAAAAAATAAATTCCTTCCTGACTACTCCCTGGAGATTACTCCCTGGATGAACATCCTTCCAATGTTTACTTTTTTTGGTATATCCATGTATACTTTTCCTTTCTATAAAGATGTCAAAAGTTTTTTTTTTTAACAAATCTATTGTATCTGCCATCACAGTCTCCATGGGTAATGAATTCCACATTTTAACTACTCTTACTGTAAATAACCTTTTCCTTTGTTGGTGGTGAAATCTCCTTTCCCCCAACATTAAGGGATGACCCTGAGTCCTTTGTACTGCCCTTGGGATGAATAGTTATTTTTAAAGTTCCTTGTACTGTCCCCTAATATATTTGTATATAGTTATCATATCCCCTCTTAGGCACCTCTTTTCTAATGTAAATAAATCTAATTTAGCTAGCCTCTCCTTAGATCTTCCATCCCCATTATTAATTTGGTTGCTCTTCTCTGTACTCTCTCTAGTTCCATAATGTCTTTTCTAAGGAGTGGTTCCCAAAATTGTACTCATTATTTAAGATGTGGTCTTACTAATGCTTTATAAAGGGGCATAATTATGTTTACTTCCCTTCCATCCATTGCGCATTTAATGCAAGATAAGATCTTGTTTGCCTTTGCAGCTACTGCATGACTTTGTGCACTATTGCTAAGCCTGCAAGCACTCCTAAATCCTTCTCCATCAAGGATTCCCCCAATTTATCCCCATTTAATGTATAAATCACCTGTTTATTTTTGCTTCCCAAATGAATAACCTTACATTTATCTGTATTAAACCTCATCTGCCATTTACCTTCCCAAGTTTCCAGTGTCTCCAACTCCTTCTGGAGAGAAATTACAGCCTGCTCTGATTCTACTACCTTACACAATTTTGTGTCATCAGCAAAGATGGAAACTTTGCTCTCTATGCCAACCTCAAGGTCATTAATAAACAAGTTAAAAAGCAGGGGTCCCAGTACCGATCCTTGAGGTACTCCATTCACAACTTTAGCCCAACCTGAAAAAGTTCAAATTATGACAACCCTCTGTTGTCTATCCTTCAACCAGTTGTCAATCCAGGTGCAAATATTTTTTACTGAGTTCAATTTCCTTTATTTTGAACACCAAGCTCTTGTGTTGAACCGTATCAAAAGCCTTGGCAAAATCTAAGTAGACCACATCAACTGCATTACCCGGGTTTAAATTCCTACTTACCTCCTCAAAGAAACAAATAAGGTTAGTTTGGCATGATCTATCCTTCATAAATCCATGCTGACTATTACTTATAATTTTGTTTTCCATTAGGTATTCCTGAATATTATCCAGTGTTAAACCTTCAAGTAGCTTCCCTACTATTGATGTTAGGCTTACAGGTCTGTAATTTCCCGGTTGTGATCTAGCGTCCTTTTTAAATATAGGCACCACATCTGCTTTACGCCACTTGTTGTACTGAACCTGTGGAAATGAAGTCCTTGAATATTAAATAGAAGGGTTTTGCTATTACTGAACTTATCGCCTTAAGAACGCTTGGATGTATGCCATCGGGGCCAGGTGCCTTATTTACTTTAATTTTATCAAGCCGCCTATGAACTTCTTCCTCAGTTAGCCAATCATTCATTAATATAGAGGTTGTGGCTTCCTCCTGCGGCACAATATTGAAATTGTTTCTTGCCTGGTAAACACAGAGGCAAAGAATTTTTTTTAATACCTCTGCTTTTTCCTTATCTTCAATAATCTGCCTACCCTTCTCACACTGAAAGGGTCCTATATTTTCTTTTCTGATTTTTTTGTTATTAAGGTACTTAAAGAACTTTTAAGGGTTGATCTTACTTTCTATTGACATTCTTTTTTCATTATCCATTTTTGCTAATTTGATTGCCCTTGTGCAACTTTTGTTACATTCCTTATAATTCTGATATGATGCCTACGTCCCTTCTGACTTCAACAATCTAAACACCTGCCTCTTCTTTTCCATTTCCTCCCCTACGTACTTGTCACCCACTATTAGCTGATGCCATTGTTATTTTTGTCTGAAGTCTATAAGCCCTCAAGCAACAAATCCGAGAACTTGCCAAAGAAATGATGTACGGGGACCTCCATATAAATTTCAGCAAGACTAAATATGTCTACAACAAAAAACAGAGAAGCCCAAAGCTACATCCAATAGGAAATACCTATATATCTCATGAAAAAGTGGAGTTACGCCCAATTAAACCAATCTACTGAGCAGTTCCAAAGAACATGGGAGCCGTGGCTCCTAAGAAAAAGACAAAGAGAGGCAAAGTCCCAGCCCCATTCTCCCTACCAAGTTCCCCTCCTTACCCACATTCCCCATACCTCCCCCCCTCCCCCCAATATGACACTCTACCTTTCTTTCTTCTTATCTTTTCTATCCACTTTGAACTCACGCCGAAGACTACGGACTAGCAGATCACTAAGGCTAAGGCCCCGCTCCCAGAGTCAGCGCACCTGCACTGCTGACAGGCGGTGCGCTGAGATACACAGACCGCGATATGCGGTCTGTAGGGAGCGGGAGCCGGAGCGGGAGGTGGGCGGGTTGACAGGGAGGGGGGGCGTGGCTTGAGCGGAGGGACCCGCTACTCTCCCCCCCCCTCCCTCCACGGACTCGGGCTGGAGCTGGAAAGTAAGTTTAAACACACACACGCAGGCACTCATTCATACACACACACACACACACACACACAGGCAGGCACTCACGCACTCATACACACACACGCGCGCACACACAGGCAGGCACTCACGCACTCATACACACACACACACACACACACACACACACAGACAGACAGAGGCAGGCACTCACGCACTCGGGCACACACATACACACACAGACAGGCACGCACGCACTCAGACACACACACAGACAGGCACTCACCTGCTTTCACTCCACACTCCTCCCCGCTCCCCGAAGCCTCTCCTCCTCCCGAAGCCTCCCCTCCCCATTGGCTCACAGCCACACACATCACGCGTCAACGCTAGGAAACACCATTCTCTGGTGTCTCCAGCGGCTGACGCGCCACAGCGTGTAGTCAGCTGTGCAGCCAGGGGGGACCGGGACCGGCTCGCGAGGATTCCCCTGCTGGTGGGTAACTCGCTACATTGCCGCCCGCGCCAATGAGCGCAGCGGGACCGAGGCCTAAGACACAAAGAGAATAATATGCAAACAACTAATAGACCTTGACATACTCAAATCGAATACTGACTATAAATCTTAGATGTGAACATTGATGTTGTATGAAAAAGCCTTGTACAAGATGTATCGTTTTCAATGTGATTTTCCCTTTGTAAAGTTAAAGATGTGTATGTCTCAAAAACAACAATAAAAAAGATTAAAACAAAGAAGAAAAAGGAGGGGGTTCTTAGTACTTGCTCGGTATCTGTTTGTAGACTAAAAATGTAAACTGTGCAAAGATCTAAATAAATTTAATAGAACTAGAAGTGAAAGACTACTGGAGGTATTTATCCAAGTTTCTTGGATGCAAAACTGGTCAAAAATTACATCCCAAAAAGCACCAGATTTCACAAGGAAAATATCTCATAGGAAGCAGTAGGATTTATTTGATAAACCTGGTGCTGTTTTTTAAACTAGTTTTAAAGTTGAAATTCAGGTCAACAATCTTCTCTTCTCACTGAAAATAAATACATGTTTATTTTAGCAGTGTGAAGTCCATGGCAGTTATCAAAGTTAGCAAAAATAGAACAAAAACTAGCACCGAAAACTAATCTTGCTCTTTCCTTTAATAACATTTGTTTTGTCTGGGTTTTGCAGCTGGGAGACATAATAAATACCTGTCCTTAGGTTCTGTTCAGTGAGGCTGCTCATTCACATACAGTATACTAAGTGTGCACAGGTCACCATGATAATCCTTGACTCCAGTAAAATAAATAATCAGGATATGACACAGCAAAAACTAAATTTTTGGGGGAAAAAACAACATACAGTGGCAAGAAAACATTTGTGAACCACTTAGGATTTTCAAATTTCACATATTTCAAACCTAAAATGTTATAAGATCTTAATCTACTGTAAATCCTAATAATAGATAAAGATAACCTGATCAAACAAATGACACAAAAAGATGATACTTTTTCAACATTTAGTTATCCACAAATGATTCAACATTCAATATCGATGTGTGAAAAATTATGCAAACCTCTAGATTCAGTACCTGGTGGTACCACCTTGTGCAGCAATGACTTAAACTAAGCCTTTCCTGTAACTGCTGGTCAGTCTCTCACATTGGTTTTGAGGAATTTTGGCCCATTCCTCCTTACAGAACTGCTTCAACTCAGTGACATTTGAGGGCTTCCTTGCATGGACAGCTCATTTCAGGTCCTGCCACAACATTTTGATGGGTTTTAGGTCCGGACTTTGACTAGGCCATTCTAAAATGCAGAATTTCTTCTTCTGCAGCCATTCTTTTGTAGATCTGCTTGTATGTTTAGGATCATTGTCTTGCTGCGTGACCCACTTTCCATTCAGTAATGAAAAGTTTTGTCCGCGCTCTGGCTCTTTAAACTTGGAGTGTTGGTCCCTCTCAGTTCTCTTGCTGCTTCTGTGTTTATGAGGTGTCTCCCCCACCTCCAAATGTGGTCTCCACCGGAACCTCGATGGTGATATCAATATCAGCAAAACAAGAAAAAACACAAAAGCGCACCAAGATGAGAGATAGATATTGTATTTGCAACAAATAATAAAATTAGTAACTTACATATAAAATTTCTTTTTAATCCCCGATTCTGGTGTCTATCACAGTAGGGGGCATCACATAGGAAGTATGAAGGGTAATCATCGTTCTGAGAGATCAGACCGCGCGCTGCGGCTGTCTCTTGTTTCACTCTCTGTCCTCCCGTGTGGTAGCGTGGTGCGGAGTGTAGCGCGCATGCGCAGGACCGGGGCCTTCATAGAGTGTCCTTAGGATTGCCTGTCCTTTTTTGATAGCATAAGAAACGATCGGAAAAGCAGGAACGGTACACTTGATGTGTGACTGGTGGTGGGGTAGTAAAACCGCAGCCACAACAGTCTCGACGCGTTTCGTTTATACCAAAGTAAACTTCTTCAGGGCGTATTCTGTGAACACCTGTTTAGGGGTCCTTATAGTCTAATTCTGTGCGTCATTGGTTTAATACCTAATGCTTCATGGCCAATCAGGCTCATATACTGATAGGGGCGGGCCACAATAGGAAGACCTCCCTGTTAGTGCATTTGATCAGTGAATGAATTACATATTAAAGATATAGTATATATTAGTGTAAATAGAAATGTAAACAGAACCTTAAAGGGGAGCCAAATCATGTGTCCCAAATGATCGTGCAATAAATATGCATAGTGTAGTCTAAAAAACAAAGTATATGTGCATACTGGATAACAACATTATAACATTAAATGACTATAAATAACTTTTAAAATATGGACAATAGAACAATGAAAGGTGGGTGGGGTGAGAGGGAGAGTGAAGAAAAGGTGGAAAAGAAAAGGGCTATAAAATGAATAAAAACCACTTGTAATGATAAAGTAGCTAAAAAAAAAATCAAAAAAACAGATAAAAAAGGTATTAGACCATGTTGTATCAAATGCAGTATGCATGGTTCACCTCAAAAACGGGGTTACTTCCACATAGTCGTTCAAGCCCCCCGGTATTGGATTGGAGGGTAATATCCAGAATTGCTCCCTTTTTTCAATCTGAGATCTATGTTACCACAGCCGTACATTAGTTGTTATATGTTCGATGCCCATATATTTAACCCCTATAGTGCTACACTGATGGCATTTCCTAAAGTGCGACAACAGTGTGTCAATGGTTTATTAGATGCCAGTAGCCTTGGAAATTAGTGATATATTCTGAGTGTGCTCCATCATCTAATTTTGAGCTGACGTTTATTACGGCCCACATACGGTAACCACACTCCACATTGCAGGATATAAATGACATAAGTGGTTATCGCAATCGATGTGCTAACTATAATTCATATCTAATTCTTTCGCTTTAGATTTAAAGTAATCCTGAGTAAAGCATTCGTCGGACAGATTTTGCACCTATTGCATCTGTGGTTACCTTTAATGCCTAACATCTCTCCTAAGATCTTTCTTTTGTTTGAATCACTGCCTTTGAGGAGACTAGGGGCACAAGATACTTTTTAGATTGTCTGTATTTGTGAACACATCATTTTGGTCTTTCTGGTAATTTTTTTGCCAGATTGGCTCCACTGCAAAACTGTACCAGTATTTGTTCAAATATATTTTGTAGCTTTCTATGAAACTATTAATATTTGGAACGAACATATGGTGCGTGTTTCTCATTCTTTCTTCTTTTTTATTTTTATGGTCTGTTTTCAGCCTGAATCTGAAGTGGGCAATGTGATAAGAGAGCCATTGTCACTGGATTCCCTCATGGTTGAACTAGTGTCTTTCCAGTGTGAAACACACTTTTGTTTACCATTGGGTGTTACTATTCTTAGTTTGAATCCGTTTCTTCCCTATTAATGTTTAATGCTCTTTTTATAGGCTCTATCTATATAGAGTCACATAATAGCCTTTGTAAAGAAACCCTAAAGAGTATTTGAGATTGTACCTTGAACGTTTTTCTATATCCAGCCTTTTACGCCTAATGTCGCAAAACTGGCTGAATGGAATGTTATTAATGCATTCCTCTTCATGTCCTTTTCTGGGTGTAGAAGGAGTTAACCTTAGTGTTTTAAAATGGGTTTTCGTATGTAACTCGTTGTTGATTATGTAAATTTCCTAAGTCCAAGAAGTAATCTACTTGGACTTATTCACTGGTAAAAGTGAATTGAACAAATATCATTCAACCTTGCAACGAAGCTATCACAATGAAGGTATCCATCACCTCCCAGATAACAAATCACATCATCGATGTATCTGCGCCCAACAATAATCAACTGCGGCGCAGATACATTCAATGCCCCATATGTTGGCCGATTCCACCATCCCATATACAATTTGCAAAGATGGTGCAAAAACGGTCCCCATTCAGTGCCACACAATTGTAAATAAACTCGTGTTCAAAAAGAAAATAATTGTGTTTATTATATAAATTCAATTGAGTTGTGAATAAACCTACGTTGGAGAAAAGGTAAAGTGACGTATAGTGCAAAAAATGTCAATAGCATCCAAACCCCCTTCATGTGGAATGAAGGTGTAGATGCATGGAACATCAAGAGTGGCTAGATGATAAGAAGATGTCCATGTGAAATCTGAAGAATAGTGAGAAGTGAAGTGGTGTCTAGTAATGGGAGGTAATAGTTGGCTCAAAGGTTGAAAAAGAATCTACATAGAAGAAGGTTAACAGTGAGGGAATTAATACCTGAATAAATGGGTCGCCCAGGTGGATTAGTGAGTTGATTTGTGAATCTTGGGCAAATGGTACTTATAGGGATGGTGGGAGCCGAGCAGCATAAGATCAATTCAAACTCTTTTTTGTTAAGTACGCTGATGTTAAGGCGGATTCCAAATGTACATTTAGTTCTAGTTTGAATGCGGCTGTGGGGCTTCTAGTAATTTACAATAGGACGTGAATCACAGTAGTCTGACAGCTTCGCTGCAATAGTCTACTTGTCGTGGATGTACTAAACCTCCACCCTTGTCTGCTTCACGTTAATATATTTAGGTTTAATTGTAGCGTTTTTAAGCGCATGTCTTTCTCTGTGCAGTTAAATTGGAGTTCTTATTCTAAGAAACCTTTCCCTAGTCCCAGCCAGATTTGAAATTCCCTTTCGACCAATTTATTGAATATACACTAGATGTCCCCTAGAATGATAAGGGGAAAAACAGAATTGGGTTTTGAATATTAATGTTGTATCAGATATACTTTCGTTGTATTGGTAATGCCCTCATCCATAAGGTGACATCAAGTCCACTAGTTTGTGTCTGTTCCCTTGTAGACAATTTCTGTCAATAGGATTGATGGTATCAGGGTGGTTTGATACCCTTTGATCCGAATAATGGTCTACTTAGAGTTAACTTGCATTAAATTTCTGCAAATCAATGTAAAGATCAAAATTGTTAACTCACATGTAGGGGCAAATGAAGGCCTTTGCCTAGACATTCATTAATGTATGGTCTATACGGGAATTAGAAGTTAAGAAAGATGCCCTTAGATCTCAATGTTGGGTCATCTGGTAGTTTGAGATGGGAGTGTTGTTTTTCCTCCCTTGTCCTAATTCCCCCTTGTGCCCTCTCCTGAATCCTGTCTTTTTCCTGTGATTTTTTGGGGGGCTCCCAATAGAGGCGGATGGTTGGAGTCCCAATTGATATTGATTTCTCATTTTTTTCCAACCTGTTTAAAAATCCTCACATACTCCGCAAAATAGGAGAGATACTAGTGCCCCTACGAAACATCACATTTTAGGGAGACCATGCACAATCTCACATGCCTAACCGTTGCAAAACAAGTATAAGTTTTGAAGGTTCAAATGAGGAATAGAGAATGAGGATTTTTCAACAGGTTGGAAAAATGAGAAATCAAATCAACTTGGGACTCCAACCATCCGCTCTATTGGACCCCCCCAAAAATACACAAGGAAAAGACAGGATTCAGGAAGGCACCAGGGGAATTAGGACAAAGTAGGAAAAACAACACTCCCCTCTCAAACTTACCCAAGATCCAACATTGAGATCTAAGGGCATCTTTAACTTATCTAATTCCCGTTATAGACCCATACATTAATGAATGTCTTAGCAAATGCCTTTCATTGCCCCTACATGTAGAGTTAACAATTTTGATCTTACATTTGATTTCAGAAATTTTAATCGCAAGTTAACTCTATAGACACTATTTTCGGATCCAAAGGGTTATACAACCACCCTGATACCATCAACTATTGTACAAAATTGTCTAAGTGAACAGACACAAACTATGGGACTTATGTCACTTATGGATGAGGGCATTCCCAATACCACCGAAAGTATATCTATACAACATTCATTATTCAAACCCAGTCGGTTTTTTCACCCTTATCATTCTGGGGACATCATATTGATATATTCAATAAATGTGGTCGGAGGAATTTCAAACTTGGGACTAGGGAAAGGTTCTTATGAATAAGAACTCCAATTTAACGTGCACAGAAAGCATGCGCTAAAAACGCTACAATTAACCCTATATATTATACGTGTAAGCAGACAAGGTGGAGGTATAGTACTCCAAAACAGATGTAGACTATTGCAGCAAGCTGTCAGACTACTGTCTGATTCACTGTCCTATTGTAAATTACCTAAGACCAGCCCAGCTGCATTCAAACTATACTAAATGTAACATTTGGAATCCGCCTTAACATCAAGGCGTACTTAACAAAAAAGAGTTTGAATTCTTATGCTGCTCGCTCCCACCATCCCTATAATGTACCATTTCCCCAAGATTCACAAACTCACTCACTAATCCACCTGGGCGACCCATTTTTCAGGTATAATTCCCTCACGTGTTACCTTTCTTCTTATGTAGATTCTTTTCTTCAACCTGTTAGTACCACTATTACCTTCCCATTACTAGACAACACTTCACTTCTCCATTCTTTCAGATTTCACATGGAAATCTTCTTATCATCTAGCCACTCTTGATGTTCAATCTGACTTACCTTCTATTCCACATGAAGGGGGTTTGGATGCTATTGATCACTTTTGGCACTACACGGCCCTTTACCTTTTCTCCAACGTAGGTTTATTCACAGCTCAATTGAATTTATATTGAAACACAATTATTTTCTTTTGAACACTGAGTTTTATTTACAATTGTGTGGCACTGCAATGGGACACGTTTTGCACCATCTTTCGCAAATTTGTGATAGGATGGTGGGAATCGCCAACATATGGGGCTTGATGTCTCACGCCCGCCAGTTGATTATGTGGCCAGATACATCGTCGATTGTGATTGTTATCTGGGACTGATGATACCTCGTTTGATGCTTCGTTGCAAGGTTGAATGATAATTTGTTCAATCTCAACTTTTACCAGTGAAATAAGCCAAGTAAAATACTTCTTGGACTTAGAAATTTACATAATCAACAACGATTACATACAAAACCCTTTTAAGAGACACTAATGTTAACTCCTTTCTACACCCAGAAAGTGGACAGGAAAGGAGATGCATTAATAAACTTCCATTCAGCAGTTTTGCGCATTAGGCGTAACTGTGCTGATATAGAAACGTTCAGGTACAATCTCAAATACTCTTTGAGCGTTTTCTTTTTCAAAGGGCTTGATGTGACTCTTATAGATAGAGCCTACAAAAGAGCATTAAACATTATAGGAAGAAACTGTTCAACCTAAGAATAGTAAACCCAATGGTACACAAAGTGTGTTTCCACTGGAAGACACAGTCTAACCATTGGAGAATCCAGTGACTATGGCTCTCTTATCACATTGCCCACTTCAGATTCCAGGATAACAGACCTCATAAAAATAATAAAAGGAATGATGAAACACGCACCAATTATTTCGTTCAAATTTAATATTTCTCATAGAAAAATCAAATATATTTTGATCAAATACTGGTAGATTTTGCAGAGGATCCATTCTTGGCAAAAACTTTACCATAAAGACCAATGATTGTGTTTCACAAAATCCGACAATCTAAAAAGTATCTTGGCCCTAGTCTCCTCAAGGCAGTGATGCAAACAAATAAAAGATCTTAGGGAGATGTTAGGCATTAAAGGTAACACAGATGCTAATGGTGCAAAATCTGTCCACACGCAATGCTTATTCAGATTACTTTAAATCTAAGCGACAGATATTAGATATGAAATTAATAGCTACATCGATTGCGTACACCACTTTGTCATTTCATATCCTGCAATGGATTGGTTTACGTATGTTGGGCCGTACAACGGCCTCCAAATTAGAGTGAGGAGCACCTCAAAATATCACCAATATTCCCAAGCATCTGGCATCTAATAAACCATTGCACACTCTTTTGTCCACACTTTAAGGATGTCCATCGTGTAGCACTATAGGGTTAAATATTTGGGCATCGAACATTAACACTAATGTCGGGCTGGTACATGATCTTCAGATTGCAAAAAGGGAGCAATTCTGGATATTTACCCTCCAATCCAAGTGACCCGGGGGCTTGAACGACGATGTGGAATTAACCCCTTTTTTTGAGGTGAAACCATGCATACTGCATTGATACACATTGTCTAATACTTTTTAAGCTGTTTTTTGATGTTTTTTTTAGCTACTTATCATTACAGTGGTTTTTTATTCATTTTATAAGCCCTTTTCTTTTCCACCGTTTTCTTCTTCTTCCCCTCCCCCCCCCACCTTTCCATTGTTCTATATCCCATATTTAAAAGTTTTTATATGTCATTTAATGTTATTAATGTTGTATCCAGTATGCACATATACTTTGTTTTTTATGCTACTACTATGCATTTTTTATTGCACTGACTATTTGGGACACATGATTTTGGCTCCCCTTTAAGGTCTGTTTACCTTTCTATTTACACCTTATATATATCTTTATCATTTAGTGTAAATTCATTACTGGATCAAATGCACTAACAGGGAGGTCTTCCTATTGTGGCCCGCCCCTATCAGTAGATGAGCCTGATTGGCCATGCAGCCATTAGGTATTAACCAAGACGCACATTAGACCTATAAAGGCCCTAAACAGGTGTCCCATAATACGCCTGAAGAATTTTACTTTGTTAAACAAACCGTCGCGACTGTTGTGGCTGGCGGTTTTACTACCCACCCCAGTACACACTCAAGTGTACCATTCCTGCTTATTTCCGATCGTTTCTATGCTATCAAAAACGGACAGCATCCAGGACACCTATTGAAGGCCCCGGTTCCTGCGCATGCGCGCTACACTCCGCACCACCTACCACACGTGGAGGACAGGAGAGTGAAAGAGACAGCCCCAGGCGCGCGGTCTGATCTCTCAGAACTGGATTACCCTTCATACTTCCTATGTGATGCCCTACTCCTTATGAGACAAATCGGGGGGTACGCTTATAAAGATTATGTAAAAGGGTGTTACGGCGGAGTTGATAAGTCAGATCGAAAGCATAGGATTGCTGTTTGGACCGTGGATAAGGTTGTGCACAGAAGCGAGGGAAGTTTTTAAGTCAGCGGAGGCGACTAGCAGTGGAAGAAGGGATTCGGGATAAAATAGACAATCCGGAGTCACCTAGGAAGGCGGAATGATTTATTTTGTGGAAGATAGTTTTAGGCGGGGCAGAGAACACTCAGGTTATAGGATGCGGATAAGGAGTGACATTCAGGATCTGTTCGATCAAGATTAGACACCGTTAAACGTTTTGGGGGGGATGAGATGTACATTGATAGTTCTATTTGTGGGACTTAGTCTGTAAGCGCCGTGAACAAAGTATCAAAAATTTGAGATACGATACGTTGATGGATAGAGATGTTACAATAACCCGGCAGGTGTGATATGGTAAAAAATTTAAGATCGGGTCAGAGATTTGGAAAAGTGAGGGGCAGGGGTGGGCGGGGTAACCAAATTGGGCAAGGGACCGTTGGGGAATTTGAGAGGGTGCGGAACCGCCGAGTGGACAGACTGTGAGCTTACATCGCAGCAGGGGGCTGGTGGATTGTTGATGGGGGAGAGGTGCAGGTGTGAAAGGGCCAGTGAGTGAAAAGTCTGGTAGGTTGCCACTGGAAGTGTACAGTGTGGGGGAGGCTGGCAGTTTGCTGAATTTGAAGTAGGTAAAGTATATACCGGCAGTAAAGGGGACATCGTGCGGAGAGCGGCGGAGAGACGATAAGAGGAGGATAGCGTGCCCAAATAGGGTATTGCTTTCCGGGGGTGGTCGTGGGTGGGGTGGTCTCACCTTAGGTTCGCCCCGGGGCGTGATTGGTCGAGGTGAGACTACGATGGCTGTCGAAGTTAGCAGACTTGAAGGAAGGACGCAGCGACGCTTGAGATTTCGGAAGAAGATGAGGATGCCAAGCGCAGGAAGGAGGGCCAGAAAGATCGGGATCCGGTAGGGATGCAGGGGAGTCGCGACCGGGGAGGGGGAGGTGTTGACGGTAAATTTAGATTGCGACGAGCGCGGGGAAAGATAATGGGTGATCTAGTGCGCGTTAGAAATGATGATGAGCGGCCCCTGTGGGCTCGTAGTGGCGATATCGATTTGAACAGGGACGAACGGGAAATTGGAGCTTAGGGACACATCGCTACTTTACTTTAAAGCCACGGGGTGAGGTGCTAGGAGGCGCAAAGAACAGTGGATTAGAGGTGGGGTGGAATGTACATGTGAGAAGTGCCCGATTTTACCGATGAGGATAGAGAAGAAGCGCGGGACGTTGCGGTAAGAGTGAACATACAGAATTATGATGTGTGGTAAACACAAGGAGTAATTTTGAGGAGAGAAGGTGGAAAGGGGGGGGAATGAGATGCAACGAAAGGTGGGGTGGAAGAGAGGTAGGGTGGTTGGCGATTGCCGCAGGCAAGGTGGTGGGGTAGACGTTAGTGGGGCGTGACACGACGTCAGTGGGAGGTCAGGCATAAGGTGGAGGGGATAGCCAAAGGGGCTGAGGGATGTGACCCAGGCGTGCGAACTTGGGGAGTAGCTGTGAGGGAAGGAGTTACTGGGACCGGCAAGATTTGTGGTATTGGAAAGAGACATTTAGCTGGGAATAGTGGGCCCGTAGTATGGGTGTACGGGACGAGCGGCTTGGTGTTGGGGAGATGGGTTTATTGGGGGAGAGCGGAGGTAGGGGGAACCTAATGGGAAGATGGGAATTGAACTGGGTGTGAACCTGTGACCAACAAAGGCAGGGGGGGGGGATTTGCAGCTAGAGGCGGGAGGGTGTAGGATGCCAAGTATTTATAGTTCGGCTTGACACCAGCACCTGTGGGAAGGGGAGACGACCGTTAGAGGGCAGGATAGGTACATTGGTTATGCAATGAACTGCGTGGAGATAGGGCAGTGGGCAGAGTTTTGGGTGTAATACGAGACAAAGAAAAGGAATCAACAGAAAAGGGAGACAGTGTTAGTGTAAGGCCGTGGCTTGGAGCTTTTGATAGACACCACATAATCGTGGATTACCTTAAAGAATATTTTATATGTATTACTAATTTATATTTGTTTGCGATCCAATATCTATGCTCCTATCTTGGTGCGCTTTTGTGTTTTTTCTTGTTTCACTTTCCATTCAGGTTCAGCTCATGGAAGTTTCCTGACATTCTCTTCTAGAATCTTCTGATACAATGCAGAATTCATGGTTGCATGCAAGCCACCCAGGTCGTAATGCAGCAAAGCATCCCCAAAACATCACTCTTCACACCACCATGTTTGACGGTTTGGATGAGGTTCTTCTGTTCAAACACAGTGTTTGTTTTTTTCCAATTTCTCAGTGATGCCAAAAAGTTCTACCTTTGACTCGTCAGTCCAGAGAACTTTGTTCTTGAAGTCTTGTGGATAATCTATGTGCTCTTTGGCAATTGCAGACAGGCATCAATGTTCTTTTTAGAGAGGAGTTGTTTTGTCCTGGCTATCCTTCCATGACCACCATTTTTGTTCAGTCTTTTTCTGATAGTTGAGTCATGAACATTCACATTAGCCAAGGTGAAAGTGGCCTGCAGATCCTTGGAAGTTATTCTGGGGTTCTTTGTCACACCCTGGATGATTTGTCGGTTTGTTCTTGTAGAGATTTTGGTAGGATGACCATTCCTGGGTAGAGTGACTGTGGTCTTGAACTTTCTCCATTTGTAGACTATCTGTCTGACAGTAGATTGGTGGAGACCCAAATCCTTAGAAATGTTTTTTTAACCCTTTCTAGACTGATGAGCATCAATAACCACTTTTCTGATGTACTCTGCGATTTATTTTTCCGTGGCATGATGTGTTTCAACACACCTGTATGGTAAAGATCAAACTCACAATGTTTATGATATTTATATAGGGTGGGGCCTCCCAAACTCACCCCTGAAGACCTACCTAATTATTTAAAATATATTCTCATTGTCTCCTTTAATTTAGCTTATAAAACCAGGATTTTACTTACTTTTGCACATACCCCAACCCTTAATTACTCATTGTTTGTCTAGTTCATACATAATTTTGTTTGAAAAGTCATGGAATTAGTTCATATAAACCCTATTGGATATTTAAGAAAATACTGGTTTTGATTCAAGAAGGTTATTCACGGAAAAACTATGGAATTTCCGTAATTATCATTGGGGCTCACAAAGTTTTTCTTGCCCCTGTACATGTATACACAGACTAGCATTTTCTGTTTTTGACGTACTAGTTATGTTGTGACAAAAATACTTGTTTTCTAGGAGCCAATCAAAGCAGAAGTAGAGCTCCCTCTTCTTCTGGGTACTGCACATCCGCTGGGGCGGCACCTTTCATGTGATCGCTCCTGAAGCGATCAGATGACTGCAAATGCTGAAACTCTGGGCGCGCTGTGGTGCCGCCAGACCTCCAACACTGAAAAGGTTAAACAACTCCTCTAAAACTTCCAAAACTACAGGTATGGCTTTTCAACTCTCATCTCTGGTTCTTAGCAGAGAGGTCACTGATCCTGCCTTACACATTTTTTATGAATCTATCCCCAGTGTACAAGTTCTCTACCCACTCTGTGCTAAAACCGTTTGTGTACAGATTATTGTCTAACAGTCTTCTTCATGCACTCTGAAAAGTCTCTAGGGTTGTGAATCAGTTTCGTTTGATATTTTCTAAAGTAAAATTGTAATTCTCTACAGTTTATGATCTGCCATCTGCTCTCTTGATGATATGGTAATACAGGCCTTTCTTGTAACTATTTGATTGTCTTTAAAGATCTCTTTGGAATTATTTGCTTTTGAAGCCACTGATATTTTTCATTGCCAGCCCAAATTAATTTCTTATAATCTGTTGTCAATTGTCACTAGGGATCTTGTGCTGTATTCAAACAATCACATTATAATTAATGTAGTCTTCACTATGAAAACCCAAGGCCCACCCACTCCATTTTAGAATTCCTGTTGTTTCTTTATGCGTTTGTTGTCATATTGTACAGGGACCTTGAAATGGCAGGTTTCATGTGGTGCCAATTCATTTATTTTTCAATTACTTCATGTGAAGCAACAGTAATAATATAGCATCTAAAAATGGCAAAAATATGAATGCAATACACAAGTGGAAAACACTTCTGGCACACTAAGTTAACTCATATGCTCTATTCTCCTTGTAGATAGCTTTGAACCAGTTGTTAAATATCTTTACCTGTAAATGTGTGATTTGGATACTCCTATAGATTTTTTTCTTTGGGATCTGACAATTTTCGTTTCTCAATACAGCACAAATATTTTAATATATAGTACAGTTATTTTTTTTCTCAGTGACCATCATTAGGTTTTATATTGTAAACTATGAAAACATGATAAACACCAAGTTAATAGTAACAAACGAAATAATTTTTGAAAAGATTTAAAGTAACAGATTTTGAGTGATCCAAGCAGCAGTGCCAGATATTTAACTGCATTAAAATAAGTTATTGTTCACTGTAGCACTGCTTGTTAAGGACCTACATCTACAAAAATGTGATTGCACAGGATATAGGTACATTCCTTTCCTCAGTCCCACTGCCACAAACACGATTCCTAGTAATAATACAAATTGACGTGCAGCTGTACCTTTGAGCATAGTGTACATGCGTTGTCATTTTAATATGCTACACTTCTGTACCTCTTTTCTTAGTGTAAACATTGATTTATGTATTTTCCTAAACATGTCTGCCTTCATCTTACAAATGATTGTTATTCTTATGGTAAACGCCAATGTTAAACATTCATAACTGCTTAATGCAGGACATACATTTGACATGTGGCTGTCTGTCTGGGAATGCTGCCCTACACAGGTCCTACGCCAGAGTCAGATCATGTGTCCCCTGTATCCTTTGGTACTAGGAAGAGGGAATTGTTCTATCATTGAAAGGAACTAATTCATCTTTTCTATCCTGGAAATTGTCAACCAAACGGCCGACCTCAAGTTTGTGAGGTCACTTATTTCCAGTAACATTCCCCTGCTCTGTAATGGAATGAGGAGAGCAATTTCAAGAGCATCCCCATGGTCTTTGGGACTCAGAGGGGAATCCCCCTCTAAACCCTGTAATCTACTTTGGTGTAGATGCCCTAAATCCCGTTAAATCAGGTAACAATGTGACGTTACCTAAAACAGGAATGGACATTATGTTGCCTGAGTTAATGCCATATTCACAAACCTAATTATATGCAAAAACAACATCCATATTGCATCACCTTAGAATAGGGTTAACATAACATTATTGTAGGATAATGTGGCATTACATTATCTTCCAATCATCCAATCTTCCAATGTTATGAACTGTGTGTCTGGGCATTACTCCTGTCCAGACTCTGAAGTAGGGCTTTTGCTGGAGTGGAGAGGGAGAGGACATGGAAATAACACCAGGAATGAACACAACTGTGGAGTTAAACCCATCCAGGCATTGTAAAAAAAAAAACGATTTCAGTTTCTGGAGGGGAATAATGCTAGGTTTAGTTGTATCATAAATTACGTAACAATATGTCCCTGCACTAACCTTAACAGACTTTAGTGAATAGGATATTGTAACAGGATAGATCCCCTGCCAGATAATGATGCAGGGAAAACCAGTATACATAGGTTAAACCAGCACTGAGCAGGTTAATTCCAGAGAAGACTTTGTTAATTAGCCTACTCAGTTGGCTCGCAAGGCCTCAGTACCATTGATCGTGACCGCGCCCCTCCTCCCCCCCCCACGTCACGAGCAATCAGAAGTCCACTGATCACTTCAGAAATGGGTGGATGCGCCACCAGGTGCTCCTACATGCGCCCGCACTGACTGGGGTCGTAGCCTTAGAAACATAAAAGGATACAACTCTCACAGCACTTGACTCTCTGATAAAGGCAGGTGAGCAGCCTTGACCACTGTGGAGAGACCACCCTTTATAAGGACTTTCCACCCTACCCCAGCCAGGACGCAGTTGGGGCCCGATGTTAAACGTGTGTGTTATCGTTGGTTAGGGGCTTAGCCCTCCAATTTATAGATAGGGTAAACCCTGTTATAGTCAGTGTTCCAGAGAGGAGCTAGGTCTGTTTATTCTTTTGCTCCTTTTTGCTGACCACAAGCAGTATTTTTTTTAGTTAAAAGCCTATATTTTTTACCCCGAAATACATCTCCTGGTTTAAACATCTGCACCCATCTCCTACAGGTATTATATGATGAAGTCTTATTTGCATCTAATTATTACAAACATCTGTTATCGTTAACACTACATGCTCTTTACAGAAGAAAACATAATATAATGTTATGTTCTTCTCTTAGCATTACTATTAAAGGGACTTTAACATAAGTTAACATCACGTTAAGTCGCCTAATGGAGAATTTAGTGCATCTATGCCTTACTGCCTAGGAGTGCTGATGCAATTAACTATGTAAGACTTTTTGGGACTTGAAGGTGGTGACACTTTCAAAAGTAAAATGGATCCTGTGTAATCTTTCCCCTCCCTGAAACCCACAGATCTCTCTATTATGCGGTATTTTCCCCCTGAAGCTTTCCTGTCATTTGCTATAGTAGGTTATCATATTAATTCCACGTTAATTTTCCTTGGTAAATGTGGAATGACTTATTTAAAGCAACAGTTCAAATGTAGCTGTGATAATAGAGATGAGCAATCATGATGCTTTTAGGATCCTATTGTCTACATTAAAGGGGCTTAGTATGGTATAATTGTAATCTAGATATTGAGAGGACAATATTTCGCTTGAAATCCTCCAATTGTCCACTGTGTGATAATGCGAGAGAGACTATTTTTAGTTAGTCCCAAGGGATATAAACAAAAAAGAAGAAAAATATACAACTCATAGTGTGGTAAATAAAGTAGAAATATATTAGTAATCATGCTAAGTATCAGACGTACAAAAAGAAAATAATTTTAGACATGTACTGTAATGCAATAACCAGAATGGTGTTATCACGGTCAGACCGGAACTCACACAGATAGGTATCGTCATCAGCTACTTCAGAAGTCTTGAGTAGGTCTCCTTCACCAGATGCGGTGTGGATAGAGTCCATAATGGTGCCACTTCAGGGTTCCAACTGGTATGTGAACAATATTAGAGTCGACTAACATAACATGTCTAAAATAATTTTCTTTTTGTACGTGCGATACTTACCTTGATGTCATCACTAATATATTTTATTTTATTTACTACACTATGAGTTGTGCACTTTTCTTCTTTTTTGTTTGCAGCTTCTCCAGATGCTGAACCATCTGTGTTGTTAAGCAGCCAACTCCTTATGCAGTGGCGGCCAGCGTGATACTAAGGCCTGGGACCCGGTGCGCCCGGCGGCGCAGGCGGCCACACGCGAGTTCCCCACCAGCAGGGGAATCCTCCCAAGCCGGTCCCAGTCCCCCCTGGCTGCACAGCTCACTACACGCTGTGACTCGTCAGCCGCTACGGGATACAAGAGAATGGTGATCCCTAGCGTTGACGCGTCACGTGGTGTGGCTGTGAGACGATGAGGAGGGGAGGCTTCGGGAGGAGGAGAGGCTTTGGGGAGCGGGGAGGAGTGTGGGGGGAAAGCAGCGTGAGTGCCTGTCTGTGTGTGTGTATGTGTGTGCCTGAGTGCGTGAGTGCCTGCCTCTGTGTGTGTGTGTGTGTATGTGTATGAGTGCCTGCCTGCGTGCGTGCGTGTGTGTGAGAGAGTGCCTGCGTGTGTGTGTATGTGTGTGTCTGAGTGCGTGAGTGCCTGCCTCTGTCTGTGCGTGTGTCTGTGTGTGTGTGTGCCTGAGTGTGTGTGTGTGTGTCTGCGTGTGTGTATGAGTGCCAGCCCGAGCCCGTGGAGGGAGGGAGGGGGGGGGAGAGTAGCGGGTCCCTCCGCTCAAGCCACGCCCCCCCTCCCGCTCAAACCTCCCACTCCCGCCCACCTCCCGCTCCGGCTCCCGCTCCCTACAGACCGCATATCGCGGTCTCTGTCTGTCTGCAGTGCGGGTGCGCTGACGGAGGGAGCGGGGCCTTAGCCTAATGCGGCTGCTGCCGCAGTTTAAAAATAGCAGCGGGCGGCGCGCGGCTGTCTTCGGCCGGTTTTCCCGCGCCTCGGGCGCTTTCAATAGTAAGCGCCATTAGCGCTTATCTATTGAAGTGGCTGGGGCGTGGGAAACTCCGATTTAAACAGAGAACGGACCCGCAGCTAGCCCGCTATGCACCCGGCAAGCGTGAAAATAAAGCTTGCCGGGACAGTATATTCCCTGCACAAAGGTTTTGTATATACAGTACCAGTGATTCCCAACCTTTTTTGTTTGGAGGAATCCTTTAAGTATTTTGTAAAATTTCGGGGGAACCCCTATCTGGATGACACATGTTCAACAGGGGTAAATCACAAAATAGACGTGTAAAGTAGTGGGGGTAATAGATAATAATGAACTCATACTTTTTGATAACAATCTGTAATAGGTTTTGGTGAATGTAGTTTGTTTTAAACATCACCCCCCCCCTGCGTCTCCATCACCACCCCCTTCGTGCTCACATCACCCCCGCTCACCCCTCCGCATCTCACATCACCCCCCTGCATCTCACATCATCCCCCACTGATCAATCAATCTCTCTCTCTCCCACTTTCCTCTCCCCCCTTCTCTCTCCTCTACCTTTCTCCTCCTTCTCTCTTTCCTCTCCCTCTCTCCTTCTCTCTCCTCTCCCTCCTCACCCCTCTCTCTCCTCTCCCCCCTTCTCTCCTCTCCCCCTTCTGTCTCCTCTCCTTCTCTCCCCTCTTCCTTTCTCCCTCTACCCCTCTCCTCTACATCTCTCCCTCCTTCTCTCTCCTCTCCCCTCTCTCTCTTCTATCCCCTCTCTCCTCTCTCCTCACTCCCTCCTTCTCTCTCTACCTCTCTCCTCTCCTTCCCTCTCCACTCCCCCTCCTTCTCTCTCTAGTCCCTCCTCTGTCCTCTCTCCTCTCCCCTTCCCCTCTCTCCCGCCTCTCTCCCTCCCATCCTTCTCCCTTTCTCCCTCTTCCCTGCACCTCCTTCTCTCCCCTCCCCATCCTCTCCTCTCCCCTCACCACCCTATCCCCTCCCTATCCTCTCCCCTCCCCCTCCTCCCCCTCTCTCTCACACCTCACACACACAGTCTGTCACACACACAGTCTGTCACCCACAGTCGTCACAGCACACACAACACACCACACACAACACACACACCCCACACACACACCACACCACACAACACACCACACACACACTACACACACACCACACACACACACACACACCCACACACATACACACATACATACATATTACATATATATAGTTTTAAAAATATATTAAAAAAAAAAATATATATATATTATTACACATACACACTTTTTTTAAACAAATTGCACTCTCCCACCAGATGAATCAGTGTAGATTATAGCATACTGTAGGTGATAACATATACTGTATATTAAATCATTATTAGATGAGATACAGTACAAGAGAAGTCAGTGGAGATGAGATAACATATTGGGTGCTTTATATTTGCTTCACCTATCAATCATACAAATTAATAAAATGTACATACACTGTACAATATATTGGTGCTAGAATGGGGTGTCCCTGTGCAGCTCCTTTGAGGAAAACAACTTCCTTTCCTCCAAACCGAAAATGCTACTATCAAAAGGGAAGCTCAACAAAGGAAAAGCTCATAAAAATAGTATTTATTTGTGCTTAAGGACAAACAGTCAATTAGAATGTGGACAGTCATGAATAAAAGAAAAAAATGCTTATCTGGGCTAGAACAAAAGTTAAAGTGGGTGCCAAAACCTCTGAATTGCCTCTCTCCTGTGTCCTTTAGAGCACAAGCTGGTGGAATTGTAGGGGGTTCAATGTAAAACTGTTCTGCAGCTTGGTGAGTTGAAGCAGCTGGTGTTGAAGGCAATAGAACTCAGTGTTGCTTCCTTCCTATACTCCTGTACGTTATCCGTGGACTGATGGTAAAAGCAGGGCACCGACAGAAGATGCAAGCCAATGATTCAGCTCAATCAGCTGTTCTTGCAGGCGATATGGAGCAAAATGATAGAGCTAAGGCCCCAAATGCAGCAAATATCTGCTGCAGCAGCTGTTCCTAGAGCCAAAACAATGCAGATGGCTTAGCATAAAAGTAGATTCCTGTTATTCCTGTTATTCCTGTTATTCCTGTCCCTCCAATCATTTAGGATAGTAGCAGCACAGGAGAATACTTTCCATTCACCTCCAACAACCACATAAGCAAATGACAATAAGCAAAGTTTAAAAGGTCCCAGTGGGGTTCACAAAGCTCTGCAGAGACAGCTGACACTGGTATTGTGTCTGGCAATGTGGGGGAACCCCTGTTTCAACATCCTACGTGTTTCATGATGTCACAGTCACTTCATCAAGGGATAACATACAGTACACCAAATAAACAATGATATATATATATAAATATATATATATATAGAGAGAGAGAGCGACGAGAGAGAGAGCTATCGAGAGAGAGAGCGAGATAGATAGAGAGAATTATATAGAGAGAGCGCAGTAATAATAGATAAGATATATAGATAGAGATAGATAGAGAGAGAGAGGGCAAATGGAAGCAGATGGAAACATCTACATCAACGGACCAAAAATGTAAACATGAAGTAATAAAGTATATACAATAAAAATAACTGAGTAACTTGTATCCTGTAGGTTATAATGGAACCTATGTAGTAAACGATGTATATCTATATGTGTAACCAGGTGTGGGCACGTGTAACAAGAGCATACCCTGAACACAGAATCAGATAGGTAGATAATGGTAACATTGATTCTGCTTGATATAAAAGCAGCTGTGGGATAAACCATTGAACAACTGAGTAAGTGTCCATCAATGAGAGAAACTAGTGATACGTTAAAAACCTGAATAAGGCTAGTGCAGAAATCGCCAAAAGATAACCCACTAAGAACATGAAAGCAAAGACAAAAGCCATCGTGGACCCTGGCCACTCGATAGCCACTATATTTAAGGCGAACAAATGAGGGAAGGCATGGTACCTGTACTAGTGAATAGACAGATGTCACTGTCTCAGTCATCAAATGGAGCAACCAAGTGTACACACAGAATGCAAATAAATACAGTGAGCATCAACACAAGTATTGTCTGAGGATAGACAAGAGATAATCATAGGATTAAGCCATACACTGCATCAAAGGTAAAAACATTTTCACAGAAAACAGCCTAGATTGAGGTCCACATTTAAGCCCTTGGGCGACACAGTGTTCAATCTATGTATCATTTTGGCCTCTTGTTGTAACAGGAGCTTGTTTCTGTCCCCACCCCTCGAGGGGACATGGGCTTGTGCAATCGACATACAGCGGAACGTTGCAAGACTATACTGCTTTTCCTTGAAATGTCTCGCAACTGGCAGATGTTTCAAGTCTTCTCCAGTATCGAATTTAGAAGGGCCTTTCTAATAGTTGAACAGTGCATTGCTATGCGTTCTTTGAGCATTCTCGATGTTTTCCCCACATAAAAGAGGCCACACGGACATTTAACAAAGTACACCACAAATTTAGACTCACAGTTAAGGAAGTCACATATTTTAATTGGATTCCCATTATGCGGGTGATTGAATGTTTTGCCCACCACTATAAACTGGCAATTAATGCAGCCATTAATGTTTTAGATAACCAGGAGTGTTTACTAGACTACTTTCCCACAGGATCCGATTGTGTCAGCCGTTCCACCACACTTGGTCCTCTTCTATAGCAAAAAAACAGAGATTTCTCAAAGTATTTGCTAATTTTCTTATCATTTTGTAAGATATGCCAGTTCTTACGTACTGTATTTTGAATGCGATTTGAAGCAGTGCTAAATGTAGTGACTGTTGAACCTATTGTCTTGCTTCAGCCTTGTTCCTTGTGCGAGGAGCTCCTCTCTTGGTGCTAATCTTGCTTTATCCAGCGCAGGCATGATCTCCCTTTCATCATAGTCCCTGCCACAGAGCCATTTTAATTAGTGCTGTTTCCACGTCCAAAAGGTCACTGGTAATTCTGCGTACCCTTAACATTTGAGAATATTGTGACCCCTTCTTCAATGGCTGCGGATGATGGTTTCTAACATCTAGCAAGTGTTCTTATCAGTTGTTTGTTGAAAATCCTGGTGCCCATTGTGCCATCTTTTATGAATTCCACGTATCGAGATATGTGATTTTCGTATGACTGTAACAAGAAGTAAAACAGATAGTGGACAGTATTGTATTGAGGTGTGTCACAAACTCCATGAGTTCAACTTCATCACCACTCCAGATCATAAATATATCATCTATATACCGGTTGCAGTGTAGGATACACTCATCATGGGGCGCATTTTTCAGGATGTGTGTACTGTACGTACATAAACATCCATGAACTGATTTGCATAAGATGGGGCCATATTTGATCTCATTGCTGTTCCCATGTGTTGTAAGTAGAATACCCATCGAATCTACAGTAAAACAGTTTTTGTGCAGGATTACCTCAATTAAGAGTAGGATAAATTCTGAAAGAGGTCACATATATCCAGTCAAATGGCCTGATGGCCCCCATGCCCTCCTTATGCGGTATGTTTGTATATAGACTAGAGACGTTGAGTATAACTAGAATGACATTGTCCAGTTTCACAGTGTACTTTTCTAGTTTGATTATGTAGTCAGTGGTGTCACAAACATAGGACAACATATTCCTCACTAGGGGCTGCAAGTAAAAGTCTACAAACAGAGAGGAGGTGGCAAAAAGAACCCCTGGCCGATATGATCGATCTTCCTGGTGATCTGATTAAAGATTTGTGAATCTTTGGTAGGGTGTACATGACTGGCATTATTGGGTGATTATCTCATCTGATATCCACCGATTGTTCACCCCTAGTTGGATAACGGAGTCAATTTCCTTCTTTTATACTGATGGGTCCAATTTCAGTTTCTTGTAATGTTCTTGAATATTGAGTTGTCTCAGCACTTCCGCCCTGTAGTCTTAATACGCCATGACTACTATACCCCCTCCCTTGTCCGCAGCCTTGATGATAATTTCCTTATTATTTTTAAGGGATATTAAAGTTTGGCGTTCTTCCTTAGTAATGTTATTGAAACTGGTCAAACGTTTATTGATATAACCCCTGGTATCTTTCTCTATGAGCCCCATGATGGTAGATATACTGTGATTGGTGACTTGTGGGTCAACAGAACTTCAGGTTTTAAATCTCTGTCTAATGTTCATAGGCTCGTTGGTAGTCCTGGCATCATCCCCACTCCTACTAAAGTAATCCTTCAGTCGTAATTGGCGATTTAGTCTGTGTAAATCAGCCTCCCAATCGAATGGGTTTAGCGTCCAGGTTGGGACATATGATAAACCTTTGTCCAGGATGCTCCATTCTGCTGGCGTCAAGTTGTAAGTAGAGATATTGATTATTACTGATTCTTTGCTCCACCCCTGGTCGCTTTTCCGTTTCTGGCTTTTGATTGCCTCGGTAGGAATCTAGTTTTTTTGCCGCCTCTCCTTGTAGTCCTCCTTTTCCATTTTCTGGTAGTGCTGGCTTTTGTCCTAAAAAAAGGATCTGTTGTAGCACTGTCCGTTGGAGAAGTCTGTGTCGCTTGTATTTGAGTTGGCACCTCCCACTGCCGCATTTCTGGATCGTGAGTAGTGCCTTTTTTGTCCAGCTCATCCCTGTGGAGCATCGTTTAGAGAAAATAATGGCATGGAACATCGTTTTAGCAGCAAGGTGACACAGGAAAGTATGGATCTTAGCAAAATTGTAAATGAAGAAGCAGGAAGCAAGAAAAAGTGGTCCACAGTATCAAAACACCTGAATCAAGCAGAATAAGTAGGGAGAAATGACCATGAAATTTAGCTTGATAGAGATCATTGCCTACTTTGCTGAAAATAGTTTCAATCTAGTTAACTATACAAAAAACTGATTGCAGAAGGTCTAAGAGAGCATGTGGAAGATGACCAAACATTAAAGTAGTTTGGAAGTAAATCGTAAGAGGGAGACAAGACAATATTTAGTACCAAAAGTGAAGGGGTTTGTTTTTGAGAATTGGTTTACCAGTATCTCTAAGGTTGATATGAAAGTGATAGAGGCCAAGGAAGAAGTGAAGATTTTGGTTAGCGTTGGTACTAAGATTAGGAGCAAGAAGTCTGACAAAAGTGTTGGGGAATAGGATAGTTGAAGAGGGTCACCTTCGGACATGGTGCCGGCTTCCATGCTCTTCCATCTCTTTCCATCTCTCCAAGCCATGCCCATCTTGATGACGTAGAGTACATGCCACCTCCCTACACATTTCACAATCAAAATGCTTTGCCTGATGTAAATATGGTCCTTTATGGCAATTCAGTTAAATCAGCTGTAAGGTGTCTTCCAGCACAGAACGTGCCTTATTAAGTAGCACTTCTAAGAATGTATGGTCCTTTGTGTCTTAGATTGCAGATGGTCTCAAAATTGTGGTTTGTTGTGAGACATTCATGATCATATCTGCAACATTTTGAGCCAAATTAGCCATTTCTCAAGCAAAGCTGTGCCAGAAATATTTTTGAGCCTTTATAAAGTACCCACTCATCAATGTGAACAAATTGTCACTTGGATATATATTTCGAAATATGAATTTAACAAAGATTGTGAATCAAGTAGAGTTAATACTATAGTATCTATGACCTTCCCTTTTTCCTGAACCTACGCAGAGGACAAAACGGTAATTCTTCATTAAGCAAAAAAACGACCAGAATAAAGCGTAATGGTAAAGTGGCAAAATATACAGTTGTAATGAGGTTAATTAAATTAATGCTTAAAGGAGAACATTGATTCCAGCAATACACTTAGCATTTATCACTTCTTGCCAGCTACATGTACCAATTCTCTTTAATATTAAAAGTTAGTGTAAAATAGGCTGCTTCTGCAGAAAAAAACCCATACTGCCATGCACCATATAACTACATTAAAAAAAGTTATTTACATTAACAGAGTTTCACAGTCATCTAACACTGATGCCTTAACATTTTCAGGAACATAGATAGAGTTAGTTTGCAGGACATGTTGATCTAACCCAGTGGTTAACAATATTATTTTGTTCTCTACAAGGCCTCAAGTTAATCTACTGTATAAGGTCCATGTCATCTGTAGACCACTCAAAGTCTGTGACAGAGAGATTAAAGAACCAGCACACTGAGTCGGAGGAACAGTAACTTGTTTCTGTTCTTGGGCCTTCATGTAATAAACCTGGGGAGAGAGATCAGCTGAAAGGACAGAACACATCTCTTGTCTACTATTACTCAGGACCCTCATAGAGACGTACATTAAACTTAACTTTTACAATTTTTTTGATTAAAAAAAATGAAAGCAAGAAAAGACGTGAACTTTATTACGTGTATATTACATTGTATGGGTGTCTTGTATTCTTTCAGAATGTTACTGATTTACTGTCTGTGACACATTGAGAGGGCTAATGTCACTCCCCTAAAGTGACCATAGTCTATAATACATTCATAATAAGATATGTCGCTATAACAAGTGAGAACATTACATAGCAGTTGGAGTGAGTTAGGTAGATTCTGATAGTATGATGAGATACTATAGATACAAGCTATCTTACTGTTCTCCTGCTTATTGTACTCTTAACTCTGTATTGTTTAGCGTGTATTGTACAAGTTCTTATATTCACTGCAGTATTCTTGTAATTATCTATATTCCTGTCTATATTACTTTGTTTTACCTCATAGTTACAGTATGCAACAATTACCTTTTTAATGGAATATATTACAAAAAACATCTGCAGCGCCCAACTTCCTGTTGTTTGCTGTTCATTTGATCATGTTACTTTGTATGGTATGTACTGTACAGTATGAATGTGCTTAAGGAAGTTGGTGAGGCTTATCCATGTCTTAATTTCAGGGTAAGGCAGTCTTTCTTATCCTACCATAAGCTATATTAAAGTACTGTGTGTAATAGTAGTTCTATGTAAGAATTAAGTATTATTGATCTGATACTGATTATTGATCTGATATCTGACACAGCGTATATTGATCTGTGTGTGGTGTATACTGATCTGTGTGTTTGATTTGAAGTGCTGGTTGTCTAAAGTGTGTGCAGTTAGAACCAGAAGGAAAGGGAAGTGCTGTGTATACTAGCAGGGGTGGCTGTTTTTGGGGAGTGTGCAGTGGGTTAATTTATTTTTAAAGTGTGTTGTAATTTGAAGCCTGTAACTTTTCCCCTCTTTCTCCTGCCTGAGGCAGAGTGGGTGTGGTTGGTTAATTGGCTGGCCTAACACACCTGCAGTGGGTGGGGTTAGTTAATTGATAACCTAACACACCTGGTGGGTGTCCCTATTTAAACAGAGGCTTCTAACGAATCCTGAGCTTGTGTGTACTGATCTGTGTGTTTGATTTGAAGTGCTGGTTGTTTAAAGTGTGTGCAGTTAGAACCAGAAGGAAAGGGAAGTGCTGTGTATACTAGCAGGGTGGCTGTTTTTGGGGAGTGTGCAGTGGGTTAATTTATTTTTAAAGTGTGTTGTAATTTGAAGCCTATAACTTTTTTCCCCTTTCTCCTGCCTCAGGCAGAGTGGGTGTGGTTGGTTAATTGGCTGGCCTAACACACCTGCAGTGGGTGGGGTTAGTTAATTGATAACCTAACACACCTGGTGGGTGTCCTTATTTAAACAGAGGCTTCTAACGAATCCTGAGCTTGCGTATACTGATCTGTGTGTTTGATTTGAAGTGCTGGTTGTTTAAAGTGTGTGCAGTTAGAACCAGAAGGAGTTTGAACAAGGAAGCGGTTAAACAAGGTTTAGTAAATTGAAGTACAGTTTACTGTTAGTACCTCTAAACTTCATAGTTGCTAGAATAAGCAGGATTGAAAATGCCACTCAATGCACATCTTGCCACATGTATGTGCACTTGGAGCAGCTGTTCCAAGGAGCATACCGCTGTGGGAAGTGTGATCGGGTGGTCTCTTTAGAGTCAGACAACAGATATCCTAGAATCACTCCCAGGAAAAACTGGTGCTACCAATTGTACACAGGCATGTACTACATAGAGTCCAGAACAATATTGCACAATAAGAAATAAAGCGCACTTCCGTCCAGTGTCCCACTAATAAATGAAACGACAATTTAGACACCCCACTTGAACCATGCACCGTGACTATCAACGGGTAGGGGCTAAAAGTGGTAAGGAGGAATAAAAAGCAGTAGTACTGCCGTGTCCCCTGTGGAGGAACAACCCGCTAAGTATACTGCTACCCTCCGCCACAGCCCTCCTACACCCGGTGTCACCCACGGACAAGAAATCCTCACTGCGGAGGTAGGGGAAGGGAAAACTAGAAGAGTAGACAATCACAGTCTTGACGCGCCGGGTCTCCGGTCAATGATGACGTCAGGTACCTCTGAACCGGAAGAGGAATACAGTGTGCTCCAGCCCAGGTATATCGAGCAAAAATAGAGTAGTAAGGCGGTTCACTGCTGCCGCAGGGGTATAAAAGGTTCCACTCGCAATAAAATAAAAGGTTAGTTTATTTAGTGCATATACACAGAAACATCTGCCACAGAGCGAACTCTGACGCGTTTCGTCCCACCAGGGACTTTGTCAACCTGGTGGGACGAAACGTGTCAGAGTTCGCTCTGTGGCAGATTTTTTGTGTATATGCACTAAATAAACTAACCTTTTATTTTATTGCGTGTGGAACCTTTTATACCCCTGCGGCAGCAGTGAACCGCCTTACTACTCTATTCTTTAGAGTCAGAGATTGCTAATCTGAAGAGGCAACTTGCAATATTGAGGGACTTTGGCAATCTTGAAAGGGGTTTAGAGCTCACTGAGCAGGCCCTTGCTTCGACTAGTGCTGCAGATGGTGGCGATGTTAGTGAGGAGCAGGTAGGTAGCTTGGTTGCTGTTAGTGAGGAGCAGGTAGGTAGCTGGGTGACAGTTAGAAGGGGAAGCATGGGCAATAGGGAGAGGCAGGTCGTTTCTGAGCTGACACATCCCACTAGATTTGCCCTGTTGAGTGAAGATATTGGGAATGTTGAGGCAGAAATGGCAAGGCTGGGGGAGACTAATTCCTCTACCAGCCAGGGGAAGAGTTCCTCCAGCACAGTGGGGACTCAGGATGCTCAGATACAAAGAAAGATTGTGGTGGTAGGGGACTCCATTATTAGGGAGGTAGATATGGCAATCTGTTGCCGTGACCGCATGAACCGAACAGTTTGTTGTCTCCCGGGTGCTTGGGTTCGGCACATTGCGGATCGGGTAGACAGATTGTTGGGGGGGGGGGTGCTGGGATTGACCCGGCGGTCTTGGTACACGTTGGCACCAATGACAAAGTTAGAGAAAGATGGAGGGTCCTAAAAAAATATTACAGGGATCTAGGCCAAAAACTTAAGGCAAGGACCTCCAAGGTAGTATTTTCTGAAATACTACCAGTGCCATGCGCTACTGCAGGGAGACAGTCAGAGATCAGGGAGGTTAATGCATGGCTAAGAAAGTGGTGCAGGAAGGAGGGGTTTGAGTTTTTAGAGCACTGGGACTCCTTTTCTGAGAGGTGCCATCTATATTCTAGGGGCGGATTGCACCTTAATGAAGAGGGATCTTATGTGCTAGGGGGGAGAATGCTAAACAGGTTGGAGGAGATTTTAAACTAGGATGGAGGGGGAGGGGCATGAAACAGATAATGAACTAAATGGAATAGAGGAGGATACAAGGTGGTATGGAAGTAGAATGAGGGCAAGTGCGAATTTGACAAGCAGTGAGACACCCATAGTAAATACAGATAATACTAGAAAACTTCTAAAGACTAAACCAAGTGGGCGCAGAAAGGAAGGAGCAGATAAGATAATAGTACAAGCTGAAAAAAAACTTAAATGCATGCTTGCAAAGATAAAATGGGGGAGCTTGAATTAATAGCTGCAAGGGAGCAGTAGGATATCATAGGCATTACTGAAACATGGTGGGATGAAACGCATGACTGGACAGTTAATTTAGAGGGTTATTCCATTTTTCGGAAGGATCGTACAAATAGAAGGGGAGGTGGAGTATGTTTATATGTTAAACCGTATCTAAAACCTATTATAAGGGATGATGTCTATGAAGGGAATGATGAAAACGTAGAGACTTTGTGGATAAAAATTAGCAGTGGAGGTAAAAGTATAAAGAAAATGTTTGTGGGAATATGCTATAAACCACCAAATATCTGTGAGATTGAGGAAGCTAAAATACTTTTGCAAATGGAGAAGGCTTCAAAACTGAGTCATGTTTGCATAATGCGGGATTTTAATTATCCAGACATAGACTGGGGCAATGAGATTAGCATTGCAACAAAAGGAAACAGGTTTTTGGGGGTGCTTAAAGACAATTATATGACCCAAATTATTGAGGAACCAATCAGGAGAGGGGCAGTTCTGGATTTGGTCATACTATATCAAACAATGTAGAAGTAATAACAAATATTCAAGTCCTGGAACATTTGGGTAACAGTGATCATAACATGGTCTCATTTGAAATAAATGATCAAAAAACAGATTACTTGTGTAACCCATATTCCCCCCCCCAATCGCAGATAGGGTGTATATGAGGGGATCTATATGCCTTTCCCAGCGTGGTGCTTTACCTGTTAGGCTCACAGGAGGCCTAAGCCTCCGCCACGGAGAGCCTGGGGCACGTATGACAATATGAATAACCTCGTACTTGGTGCAGCGCCTCCACCTGCGATGGGAGTGGTTCCTCGCAGGACACTATATATATCACTCCACACACAGTATGTAAAACAACCAATGACTTTACTTGTGAGCATAGGAAATGTACTTTTGCATATAATAACAGGTGTCCCTCCCTAGAGGAGACACTAACCACTGCGTCTCGCAGGACGCTACTTCCATCTCCACCGGATGATCCCACTCAGTGTCCAGTAACCCCACACAGTATTACCCCACCCTCAAGTGAGAGAGATATGTGTGACTGCGCAGCCACTATGTCCCTTGTGAATGTGATATGACTCGTTGGTGCACTTGTAGATTGCCTGCCGGGCACTCCAGTGCCCGGGCCTGCCAAGGAACTTCACAAAGGATCCTGATGTCGACTTTACACAGGAACTACCGTCCGGGGCGATCACACCCGGATGGCTGATGCAGCCAACAGCGAAGGTCTGAGCCCAAACCTCTGGACGGGCGCGCAGCGTCTGCTGGGCCCCTAACTGACTCTAGATAATAAGTGGCAGGGTCCCTAACTTGGGGGCTGTCCCTGACACAACTCACACTACTGGGTGACTCAGGGCTAGCTGGGGCCTTGGGGGCTGCTGGCCTAGTGCAGGGAGTCACTGACTCCTGCACCCTACCTCTTTCCCCTAGCTTCTCCTGACGCGAACTGCTTCCCGAGCTCCAAGCCCGCGAAATGTATCTATCTGCGTCTCCAGGGCAATCCTTCAGCCCTATTGGCTCCCTAGCATCACATGGGGTGCTGCTGAGGCTCATGGGACTCGTAGTCCCTTCCAAGAGCCTTCCCTGGTAGGCTAGCATTCGCGCGCTTATCCCTGCGCATGTGCGACTACTCAGGGCCGCCGTCAACTCCACTGCACATGCGCAACCCCCCAATGGCTGCCGTAACTCCCTGGCCTCTTCCGCGCATGCGCGACCCCAGCGCATGAGCGCGTGCATCTGCAATGGTGGCCCCCGCTAGCCAGGTGCACCGCCGAGCCTCCTAAGGCTCCAACCGCTCCCTGCCCGGCCCCCACCTTTGGAAGCAGCCGGCGTGTCCGTCGCTGGCTCCGGCGGCACCCGCGACCACGCTGCTCCAAAGGAGGGGGGTCTCTAGGAGCCGCCGGGGACCGTGGCTACACTTGGGTTCAACAAAGACTTTAAACTTTAGAAAGGCAGATTTTAATGAACTGAGGTCTAATCTACAAGTAATATACTGGGATTATGTTTTTGCAGGGAAAAATGTAGAAGATAAATGGGCAGTCTTTAAAACATTGTTAGAAAAGTGTATACCCTTGGGTAATAAGTATAAAAGAAATAAGTCAAAACCAATGTGGCTAAATAAACAGGTAGGGGAAGAAATGGACAAGAAGAGGAAGGCGTTTAGATTCTTTAAGTCAGAAGGAACGGAGATATCGTATCAGAATTATAAGGAATGTAACAAAAATTGCAAAAATTGGGGGGCTGGAGGGCTGGAGGATACGGGCAGAGCTGCTACGGTGGCCGGCAGGTAACAAAAGAGTGCACGTTAACCGAACGACGCATTTCGTATCTTGCGATACTTCGTCAGGTTCGGGTTCGAAGTATCTCGAGATACGAAACGCGTAGTTCGGGTAACGTGCACTCTTTTGTTATTTGCCGGCCACCATAGCAGCTCTGCCTGACCTATCCTCCAGCCCTGCACACCGGACGCGGTGTACAGAGGAGCATCAGAGAGAAGCAGACGCAGCCAGGCACTGACAGACGAACCATCGTTATTTCTTTTATGTAAGTTTTCTGTTACATTTTATTGTGTGTAATAAAGGGCTGTATTTTAATTGGAACATCTGGACATCCTCTTATTCACACGGGCTTCTGTTCCATCACCACGAGGGTCTACTCATCCAGCAGGACGGGATTACGTGACCCAGACTCACATAAGGCAGTGTGAGTCCTCCACATTATCCATTTAGCTATCCATGTGCTTTAATTGGACATCTGAATCCTCCAACACGGTGCTAGGGGTTATGTGGTGTCACACATTGAGTGCTTTGCACTGACTCCCACCCCCCTTATATGTTCCTTGTTCTACTGTTCTTTTTTGGCTTTTTCATGTGCTAATTATTGCTGTATTTCTTTGTTTGTATTCCTTGCCCTCCCCTATCTCCTATCTTTGTACCATTTGAGGATTGCGGGATGAGCCTCCGTGGGTTGAGCTGCAGCTGCTACCGGGCCAGATTTGTATTTCATTTTATTTCTGGCTATTTCCTAATATTTTGTATTAGAGTTTCATTGGAGCGCCCTAGTTTTCTCCTATGAAGCCAACTTGGTCAGATTGAATCAGTCTAGGCAGGATATGGCTTAATCTATTAGCTATAATTTTGGAATACATTTTGATTCCTGTATTTATTAGAGATATTGGTCAACAGCTTTTAAAATTCGTCGGATCTTTACCCTGTTTATATATAAGAGAAATGGATGCCTGGAGCACCTGTTCCGGAAATGACGCGCCTGCTAGTATCGCAATAAACATGCAAAGAAGGTGGGGGGCTAAAACTTTATCACATTTTTTTTTATATATAAATTAGAGAACCCATCGAGGCCCGGTGCTTTAGATGGCTTTAGTTGTTTAATCACCTGCATTAATTCTTCTATAGTGAAATCCTTCGTTAAACCTTCATTGTCCTCCCTGCTCAGTCCAGGTAAGTCCGCGTCTGTCAGAAAATCCCTTAAGGTCTGTCTCGTGTTTGCATTATGAGTAACCTTTTCTCTATGATAAAGATTCTCATAGTATTTCTTAAATTCCTCTACAATTAAGGCTGCGCTTATAGTGCCGGCGACAGCGACGTCTCGTCAAAACAAATGCATTGCCGCTTGTTCACGATCGCTGGAAGTCATCTCAATTTGATTTTTCCAGCAACCGTAGCCTGATGTCGCCTTCACGTCGCCGGCACTATAAGCGCAGCGTAATTAAGGGTTAGATGTCACAATTCCTGATTTGAGTCTAATAGCTTGGATATTGTAACTTAGTTGCCTATTTCTTATTTTGTTAGCTAGAAGTGTATCTGGCATCTTTGCTCTTTCAAAAAATGTCTTCTTTGACCAACTCAAGGCCTTTTCAGCCTGGGAGGTTAGGAGTATATTAAGCTCTACGCTAATATCCTTTAGATTTTTTAACGTGTCTGTTCCGTCATTACTTTTGTGCAGGTCAGAGAGCTCTGCCAGTTTTGCTTGCAGTTGAACAATTTTCGCTTCCTTAGTTTTTTTCCTTCCTGCAGCAATACTAATAAGGGAACCTCTAAGTGTTGCCTTATGGGCTTCCCAAAGTGTGGTTTGGGAATCTACACTGCCCTGATTAATACTAAAGAATTGCTCTATCTCTTTGTTAATTGTTTGAATTACCTCCAGGACTTTAATTTATCTGTATCTTCTAAGTGTAATGTTGGTTCAGTAGTGTATAGCACCGTGTAGAGTATTCTACCGTACTTACAATCTTTTTTTCTTTTGTATTCCAAAGGAATTCGTGTAATAGATATTGTGAACTAACCTAGGAAAACGAACGGTCTTGAGGTTAAGACACTGAACTGTAACATGAAAGACTTGTGTTCTTTTCCACTTTGCATATTTAAATTTCTCTCTCTGCATGTCAGGTGACGACATTAGCACATTAAAAAGTTAAAGCAGATAATGTTTTAAATGAAAGAACCGCATTGTGCATGAATAACATATGACCAATGTTTTGGTTCCATCACGGTTACAGGACAATAAATACTAATTATTTAAACAGTGTGCAGAAAGCAATAGGTCAACCTACTTCTAAGTGACAGACCCAAATGGCAGAGAGGGAATCTATCAAAATGTAATTATTTACTAAAAAGTCCCTAATGCCAAACCAGTGCATAAAGCAGCACCAAGACAAGGCAACACACTGAAAGTAGTTGAAGTTCTTTGGTAAATCTGGTGGAATTCTTACGCACTAGTTTTACACCAGTTTTACAGCTTCGAGACGTTGGTAAATAACCCCAAACGGTACTGAAAATAAATGTAAATAAAAAAGTACTGTTGCAGGATCTTCCGAGAGAAAAGAAACATAGAAACCAGAGCTATAAAAACAATAACCACATATATCAAGGAAACAAGCAGAGCCACAGTAACAAAACACTAATGTAGTTATCACTTCCAAAAGAAGGACAAATTAATCACAACTTGCAGTGTAGAGAAAGGAACAAAAACCTGGTGATAAATTGTCCAATATAATAATGATGTTATGTATGTAAGCGGAATAAGCAGTACACTGATACTATTAATCACTATGCAGCATGGAGTTATGTAATACAGTATATTCCAGTCAGTTATTATACAGTAAATTATCCCTTTCAATCCCTTCCACTGTATTTCATCTACAGTAGAAAGAAAAGAAAATGGAGAGCGCACCGAGATGCAGTATATAAATTATATTAAAAATGTCCCACAACAGGACAAAACATGAACATATCAAGAGTTGAAATACATAATAGTGAAACAAAATATAACATGTGACACTATATTAAAACTTACAACTAGCTAGTTGCAAGTTTTAATATACTGTAGTGTCACATGTTATATTTTGTTTCACTGTTATGTATTTCAACTCTTGATATGTTCATATTTTGTCCTGTTGTGGTACATTTTTCATACAATTTATATACTGCATATCAGAGGACTCTCCGTCTTTCTCTTTGTTTTTACTACATTGTGAGCTCCCTTAGGGGAGCTCGTGCTTCTCGGAGATTGTGGAGTTCTCCTGTGGATGGCAGCAAGAGATTTACAGTTCACTACAGATTTATGGGACAGAATGAGCACAGAAATCCACATACACCTGTATTTCAGCTACAGTAGTATTTAGGCCATTGTTTGATCATGGTTTATAGTCTGCATATGTACCAGAAGACTTGCCCATTCTGGTACAGTATGTGTCAAAAATAGTTATGTTAATTTTGTCTGGGCCTCTCTCTTATTTTGTTGTATAAAAGGTGTGTTTGGGGAGGTGTATATACCGTGTAGCATTTGGGATTCTACTAAAATAGGTCTCTCTTTCTCCAAACTTTATAAAGTTCATTGATGTGAACTCTAGGGGAGAAAAGTAAAACTGCATGCTCGCCCATCTTTTTAAACAATTTTTTTTTAAACAATTCCGTTAAACTTCATCCATGTGCAAAAACATAATTTTCAAAGCGGATTCAAACTTTGGTGAAACGTTTGCCCATCTCGAGTTGTATAGTTTATTTTTCAGTGTAGTTGAAAATAATATATATATTTTAAAGATTTTTTTTTTTTTATAAATGTTATTTTATTTTGTCTCTGTATATTTATTTAGTTATTGGGCAATTCTGGAGGGCCCAAACCACCACCACTGTCAGCAGATGGTGCCACCATGTCAGCAGCAGAAGCAGGGAAAATAATTGGGAAGGGGAGCTTCCCAATTATTCCCTTACTCTGGCACCCAGCACATTCAGTTGTAAGAGTATGTTTAGCTGAGGAATGGAAAGTGGTGCAGTTTTCCCCTCACCCTCTTTGTTCATAGTTCGAGCAAGTGTCTGAGTGGCAATCATCACTAGAATCAGACTCGAAGACTGAACGTAAGGCAGTATACAGTACACCACAATGGAAGGACCTCAGCATGGTGGCACTGGTTGCATTTATGCTTCTGCTGCCTCATATATTGTGCCAGTTTAGGAGGAGGGACAAAGTCAGGCCATGTCACGAGTGCTCACCACAAACAAGGCGGGACCGCGAGGCTGAGGTGGGGGTGTTGATAGCTGCTCATGCTATCACAGGGGTGGGCCTGTAGGCGGACCCTGCGGTGTCTCCTCTCCTAGCGGTACGGCGCATGCGTGCAAGTTGTGATTGGCACGTGTCACCCATGACTTTGCGGGATGAGTGATGGAGGCGGGGCTTCAAAGGGGAAATGAACAGCAGAGTAACTATCATAGAATACTGAAATACAACATCCAATGCGTTTCGTAAGGTTAAAACCTTCTTCATCAGGGAACATTTCAGTTTCCCCATTGCCAAAACAGCTGAGCTGCACTGCTATCAACTAAGAGAGGATTAGTTGCTCCGTTCAGGCGGAGGTAATTCCTTATACGGGACTCTTCAATGCCTCACCGGCATTTGATTTATGCAATCCCAGCAGCCCTGTGTTGAGCTGCTTTTCTGTCTCACGACTTTTGCCGTGTGCTGATATAACTACAGAGCGCTCACCCAATAAGGCTCTGGGTTTCTCTTGTTATATATTACCTGTTCTACTGTTTACCAGAGACTTTGTTTGGGACCTTCACCTCTTTTTCAGTTGGATTTTGGATGCCATCGACTGATGTCCCATCTGGAGAGAGGACTTCATCCCCACTACGTCCAGTAGCTGATGACGGTTGTCACCTGTGGACGTTCCTGCATCTGGTACCATGCTGGTTATTGCAAGATATGTTTTTACTGTCTTACATTCTTGTATGTGCATAACTTATCCTCACCATACTGTTCAATATAATTTTATTTACTACACTATTAGTTGTGTGCTTTTCTTTTTTCTCACTATGTGTAGTGCCAACATTGGTAGGGGGAAGGAAGAGGCCCACCTTGGGATCACCATCCTCCACAGCCACCTGCACTGTTATCATAGGAAGACCTGTAATTGCTATCACCATCAATCTTCCTCCTTATTCCTTTTTAGCAAAAGAACCTTCTTGTGTAAGTGATGATAAAGGTGCACCCTATTGATAACTTTGCGTACAGTGGGTTGCTGTACTGGATTTTTAGACATAATTGGTCCACCACCTGTTTGTCTAATCATGCCATAAGGCACCTACGCTGCACAACCCAATGTTACTAGCAACTCGTGCTAACGCAGTTCAACATCATCATCACCAAATGCATGTTCATGATGATGGTGACCTTCATCTCCACCACCAAAACCTTCTAAGTCATCTGATTGACTACCATGAATTGAGCCATCCCTCCTTACAACTGCTACAACTGCTACTGCTCATGCTCGTGCTCTTCTCACTTCCCTGTCATGTAAACATACTGCATGATAATGGGTCATGTGCAATAAAGTGCAGGGATACCCAGATCAGTCCCTGATTTTCTCTGCCTCAAAATGGCATGCCTCATCCTCACCCTATGTTAAAAAAATCATCCAAACTCTGTATTTTAAAGTAACTGAAGGAACACTGTGAGACTAGCTGCCCTGCTTAGGAACCTAGATGTACTGAGCTACAGATGTAGCAAGACTTACTCTTCCAGTGATCGCAGGTAAATAAGTGAAATGCTTCAGCACTTCATTGCATATCACGTTCCCGTGACGGCCCTATAGTGTTTTGTGGCTTCCGTAGTTTTTTGTGATTAATGATAGGTGATGCTAGTTTGTAGGTAAGGTAAATTCAGTGTATTCTGAAGCTATACCTACAGTCATGTACGTTATGAATAATACTGTCTAAGAAAAACACCAGTTGTTTTTAAGACACCAATAACCACCTCTACTTCTCATGCACTCTTTCAATGCTACAAAACTGAAGACACCACACAGTCTCTACAAATTATGACGTATTAAAGTAAAGCACAGAAACATAGTGTAGATCAATGAATGTTTTATAAAAATATATATTGCTTTACACAAGTGCATAAGTAATAAAGCTTCCCAACAAAATCCAATCTTCCACCATTTGTCCCTGGCAGTCTCTTGTGAAGTTCCACCTGTAAGATAATGAACAAATACTGTACATGTGTCACTTAAAGACTGAGCTATTTTGTAGTTACACCGCTGCACATCTGTTCTGTTTACGTATTGCACTATGCGCACAGCATCTACAATCCAAAGAATTACAGAATAGACAGAAGTTACCTTAATGATACAATACTAATGTTCTGTGTTTGCTGGATGTGTTTGCTACAAGAAGAAGGTGTTGAAGTGGAGAATCTTCAAAACAAGGATGAAAACAATGGCATCAGTACAACATTGTATGAAACTGACAACATTACTTATTAAACTGCGCACCCAAACTACTTTATTTCTTCACTACACAGTATCACCCCAACAAATAGTTAAAGCTATTTGTTTTTCATTTCATGGGTTTTATTCGTTTCAGTCACAGATTTCTCGATCCCACAGTCCTCAGATGCCGTAATAGTCCATTTATTGTGTCTTCACGTTCTTCAATTCTGCAGCAGTGTATTGTACTGAAAATGAAGAACATTTAAAATGGGATCCTTCAAACTGTTCGGTATAGCATTCTCACCAAGGATGCCATTAAAATTCCCCTTTCTGGCCCAGTCAGCATAAAGCTTGAAAGATAAATGATCCTGGATAATCAACAGAGCAAATCTGTTGTTGCCCCCCGCAGTGTGCAGCATATCTTTCAGATTTTCCCCCAGTATTATGGACAGAGGGATTCTGGAGGAGGATGCCTCTCTGCCTCTGTGGCAAATATCCAGTTATCACAGATGTGCTTTGGAAAAGTGGCACAGGTAACTGCTCTGGACGCAACTTTCCTGCAGATCAACCTCAGTAGGATGGGTGGGTCATAGGAACAATGTCAGGATGCTTTCTAGGAGCATTTCAGCATCTGGGGATTGCTTTGAGGCATATGGGGGGGGGGGGCACAGGATGCCTCCTTTAGATGTGGTACTCTCTTGTAATAGTGTGTCCGCAAGCAAATAGACAGCATCCATGCACCTCACAATATGGTCCATGCTCTCCAACATGAGGTCCATTTGTTTTTCCAGTGAGTTTCTGGTCCTCCCACAGGTGTGCAAGGCATGCTGCCATTGCAATTATCAAACAAGTCAACTTCGCAATGCCGTGCTATCCCTGAACAAGGCACCAGTTAAACTTGGACGCTAGTTTGGACCTTGGTGCATGCGCTGGTTCAGAGTTGTGGTGTGCAGGGTCAGAAATGGGGTACACCAGTGTTTGAGGTGGGGTGCTCTTTGTCCAAGGTGAGCTGGGTCTTAAATGGGACATGTTGGATCTGAGGTGGGGTGAGATGGGTGTGATGGGGCTTGTTTGATGAAAGGTGGGGTGAGCTCAGTCCGATATGTGAGCTGGGTCAGGCATGGAGTGAGATCGTTCTCAGTTTGGTTGGCGTGGGTCATCCCATGATCTCTGCTAATTTGTTTTGTCTTTTACTGTCTATTTTTCTATATAAAACCCAGTACTATAAAATAAAGGTAATTGTACAAGACTTACTTGTTGCAGAACCAGCTTTTTTTTGGATGTTTGATCCCAATGTTTTTTCCTTGCTTCTTACACATTGATCCCACAACCTGCCTGTAAGAGATGTGTGCAGAGGTACATTTAATGGAGACCGAATAGGGTGAAATGAAATCCCGTCTTTATTGCGCCTGTTCCTTTAACAAGGCAAAAAATACAAAAACAAACAAAATAAAGGCCTGCTCCACTTTGGAGAATAACTAAACCTTTACTCCAGCCCTTTCTAACTGGGTGTGTAGATAAGCTGGTTACCACCCCAAACACACACACACACACGTCCAACATGAAAGTCTCTTATCTGTTTCTGTCGTTGCTATAGGGAAAGGCCTCTCTGTTCTCCTGGGTCAGCATCCTTGTGTGCTATGGCCCTCTCTGTGTCCAGGTATAGAGGTCTTGTCCCCATGTCTTGCGGTCAGCATATAGTCCTTCTGTGTGCATCATGACATCATATTTTCCTCAGGTCAGTCCAGTTGTGGGCTAAGGAATTCTCTGCAGTCCTCTTTGTCCTTATGTCAGCCCACATGTGAGATAAGGAATCTCTCTCCTGTGTCTCACATGAAGCTTTTTACAGAGCTCTCATTAGTTCAGGTGGAGACTAGTTAATTGAGTGGCTGCAATTAACTATCTCTCTGCTGGATTCTCAGAGCTTTGAGGCTGCTTTATTTAAACACGTGGGATATGTCCCTGTTACACTTCTTTACCAGCTGAGGTCTGTCCATGACTGCTTTTTGGGGTAACAGGTCATCTTGCATTGTTGTCAAGGATGCCTTCTTAGGGCCCAAATTGCTGGAACTGGTAGAGCCTTGAATGTTCTGGCATCTGTAAAAGCTACATTTATCTGTTACACTGTTATAGCGCATTCTCTTAAAATATGGGACAAAAACTACAGACATAAATGCGTCTCATCTATCCCCTCTCCTCTGACACCAATTAGATCTAAACCTGACTTTGCCCCAGCCTACCACTCAAATATATACAAGATTTGGGAAGGGAAAGGGCTATCAACTCTCAAAGATATAAAGAGGTATAGGTTGATTTAAGTACTATTTTTGGAACCATTATGTTGTATGTTATTAAGCATGTTTGTCAATAAAATACCAAGTGGAAATGATTTCCCTCCCCCACCTTCCCTTCCCCTTTCTTGTTTTCTGTACACCCTCCATCTCTCCATTTATAATCTGTAAACCCAATAAAATGTAATGAATGAATAATGATTTTATACCCTAAAGCTCAGCGCTAAGACGATTAATTATGTGTTGACAATAAGTAAAAAATATTCTACTTATAACTAAGTGAAAGCTGCCATGGGGTCCCTGCCTAACAAATAACTCACAAATTAGTTTACAGACAATATTACAAAAATGCAGTGACCCGGCGCTAACAGTGGCAACAATACCCCAGTCCAATGATTAGTCCATTTAGATTGGGAAAGTTCTCTTAATGTTCCAGTTGCAAACGACATGATGATTCAATTTCTGGCTGTTACTTCAAAACTCCTCCTTTAGTGTAATAAACAAAGGGAGAAAGACCATTGCGCAGCCACAAGTACCAACAGACGGCTCCAAAAGAGGATTTTTAGGTAATAAACTTATAAAAATACTGTGTCAATATTAATTTGAGAGAATCTGTGCTTTAACCAACTTCTTTTCCTGGACTTCACGAATCCCCCGTGCTGTCAATCATATGTCAGCTCACTCTTCTGTTAACTCACAGCCTTAACACTCAAGAGTGATCTCAGTGGGTTCCCAGAAAGGAAATGACATGGGAAATAATGGTGCAGATTGCTAAAAAATTTAATGACAGTAAAAATAATAAAAACAGCCAGAAGCTTACTCACATAAACCGTGCTGTAACAGGACAACTGACAACGTGCCGTCTGCAGCTTGATATGGTAAGGGGTAATGATCCCTGGGTTGATCGCGCTCTCACTACTCCCAAGACCAGAGATCCTCGCCTGACTTTGCGCAGCTCACTGACGTCACTCCCCTTTCCTTGTTACCGGATGCTTTTGAAGCTTGGGGTAGTGAGCACTGAGATAGGCGTGCTCTCTTTGTTCAATCTACCAGAGACTGCCGCCTGTCTCCGCGCACCTCAATGACGTCACGCGGTGGCGCCCCCTCCAATCTACCTGCTGCCGGACGCTTCAGTCACAACTCCTCCCTCTCCAAACGCATTTCGTGACTCAAAGTGGTCACTTCATCAGTGGTGAGGGGGAGTTCCTAACTACTGGTGTATTTATACCCTAGAGGGCAATATACGCCCCCCTGGGGATAATTTGCAATTAGTTCAATTAATTGAAAATACAAATGGAAATAAAATGCACCCAATTTGAACAGCACGACAAATGCCACTAGGGAAACGAGCTCTGGAATTGAGTGGCAGTTAATCAAGCAGGAATAGGTGATGATATTTATATTCCAATCAGTGAAAGGGTCATAAAAATGGGATCTTTAATTCACAGATTCACAATTAAATGTGTGTTAGTGGATTTTGATGGAAATTTAAAAATGTGAAAATAGAATGAACATAACGGGGAAAGAGGACACTTAATCCGCCAAAAAGGAGGCCAGATCAAAATCTATATTCAGGCCTTGGGGTGACAGGGTCTTTAAGGTATAGATCCAAAAGGTCTCACTTTTGGATAAATAATTCAATCTGTCACCACCTCTCCAATTAGCTTTTGGGCACTCTATACCCCTACACTTAAGTCCCTTTAAGTCCACGTTATACTTGATTCTAAATTGGTTAGAGAAACTATGTGTCTCTAAACCCCTTTTAATATTGTATACATGTTCTGCTAGCTGGGAGAGTGTTACAACGTAGGCTGGCAGAACATGTTTACAATATTAAAAGGGGTTTAGAGACACCTAGTGTCTCTAACCACTTTAGAATCAAGCATAACCAGGACCCAAAGGGACTTAAGTGTAGGGGTATAGAGTGCCCACAAGCTAATTGGAGAGGTGGTGACAGATTGAATTATTTATCCAAAAGTGAGACCTTTTGGATCTATACCTTAAAGACCCTGTCACCCCACGGCCTGAATATAGATTTTGATCTGGCCTCCTTTTTGGCGGATTAAGTGTCCTCTTTCCCCGTTATGTTCATTTTATTTTCACATTTTTAAATTTCCATCAAAATCCACTAACACACATTTAATTGTGAATCTGTGAATTAAAGATCCCATTGTTATGACCCTTTCACTGATTGGAATATAAATATCATAACCTATTCCTGCTTGATTAACTGCCACTCAATTCCAGGGCTCGTTTCCCTAGTGGCAATTGTCGTGCTGTTCAAATTGGGTGCATTTTATTTCCATTTGTATTTTCAATTAATTGCACTAATTGCAAATTATCCCCAGGGGGGCGTATATTGCTCTCTAGGGTATAAATACACCAGTAGTTAGGAACTCCCCCTCACCACTGATGAAGTGACCACTTTGAGTCACAAAACGCGTTTGGAGATAAAGGACTTGTGACTGAAGCATCCGGCAGCAGGGAGATTAGAGGGGGCGCCACCGCGTGACGTCATTGAGGTGCGCGAAGACAGACGGCAGTCTCCGGTAGATTGAACAAAGAGAGCACGCCTATCTCAGTGCTCACTACCCCAAGCTGCAAAAGCATCCGGTAACAAGGAAAGGGGAGTGACGTCAGTGAGCTGCGCAAAGTCAGGAGAGGATCTCTGTATTGGGAGTAGTGAGAGCGCGATCAACCCAGGGATCATTACCCCTTACCATATCAAGCTGCGGACGGCACGTTGTCAGTTGTCCTGTTACAGCACGGTTTATGTGAGTAAGCTTTTGGCTGTTTTTATTATTTTTACTGTCATTAAATTTTTAGCAATCTGCACCATCATTTCCCATGTCATTTCCTTTCTGGGAACCCACTGAGATCACTCTTGAGGGTTAAGGCTGTGAGTTAACAGAATAGTGAGCTGACGTATGATTGACAGCACGGGGGATTCGTGAAGGCCAGGAAAAGAAGTTGGTTAAAACACAGATTCTCTCAAATTAATATTGACACAGTATTTTTGTAAGTTTATTACCTAAAAATCCTCTTTTGGAGCCGTCTGTTGGTACTTGTGGCTGCGCAATGGTCTTTCTCCCTTGGTTTATTACACTACAGGAGGAGTTCTGAAGTAACAGCCAGAAATTGAATCATCACATCGTTTTCAACTGGAACATTAAGAGAACTTTCCCTATCTAAATGGACTAATCATTGGTCTGGGGTATTGTTGTCACTGTTAGCGCCGGGTCACTGCATATTTGTAATATTGCCAATAAAATGTAAGTTTAAAAAAAAAGCTACATTTATCAATAATTTATCCAGACGAAGAGCAATGTAGCAGAATAGTTCTGTTCTAGGACTTCCTTTTCTATGTGGTTATATACCACTCCAATTTTTTGCGACCTTTATATACAGCTGATGTAGTGTTCAAAATTAAGAATATGATTGGATGTTGTAACAGGGGAGTTATCCCTGTTCAGGAAATGTGCCTCTAATCCAGCAGTGTGGTGGTTAACTGCTGGTAGTCAATTAACCAACACCACCTGGCTGATTAGGTTTCTTAGAAAAACCTGCCTTTGAGACAGGAAGGGAGATTGTTCCTGAGTATCACAAGTTGTGGGACTGACCATAGGAACAGATGTCTTGAGCCTGCCAGAAGAAACTGCACGCTGCTTGCAAGACACAGGGGAAAGCACTTCTGAACCTGAATGCTGATATAGCCTAAAGAAAAAGGCATCAACCCAGGAACAGAGAAGACTTTCCCTCCAACTACAAGAAAACAGATAAGACTTTCCTTTATAAGACTTTGTATCTGCACATATCAAGATATATGTTTGGGGCTGGGAGACATGCTAATCTAAAGGGAGTTGTGGACTGCATAGGTTTCACTAGAAATACTCCCAAGTGGAACAGAAGCTTTGTTTGACCCCTTATTTGAATATGTTTGGATGATTTTCTTATGTTAAAGCTGCAGTTCAGTCTTTTTTTTAAATTTATTTTTTTACTTGAATAGTTTCATGTGGGCAATCTCTAATTACCTAAAGAACTGCATAGCTGCCGGTCCATTCGTTCTCTGTCTATTGATTGGCAAAGTTTGGCGACATCTTTAAATATGGGGAATGTAAATCGTTGCTATAGGAACAAGCATGCTTGTTAAAATAGAATACAAGAAAATTGGTCTTTCAAAGTTGTTTTTTCAAAACAGAAAATGCTAAAAGTATTTTTTCTTACTACAGAACTGATTTATTAAAAAAACCACACATGCAGGATATTGCCTGAACTGCAGCTTTAAGGAAGCAGGCGCAATAAAAGCCTTATTTAATTTCACCTTAACAAGTCTCCCTTGCATACCTCTGCGCACGTCCTCCTACAGATGTCTATTGTAAAAAGGTGTTAAAGATTGGTCACTTCTCATTTGCTGGGTCAACCAGTCATACAGTGTGTTAGTGTAAGGTCAATCTGAACTTGTGATTGGATGTCTATTGTGACAAGGTGTCAAAAATAGGACTCTTGCTGTATTGCTACAGCACACTGATAATTGTATTAAACTTGCACAAAGCAAACATTTGTGTGGTCCTAAGAACAGTGGACAGATATATGATTATTTATATATATATATATATACAGTATATGGAGTTTCAATGATGGTTGCCCTTGAGATATCAATAAACATACTGGTGTAGACAGTTGGGTACAGAAAACGCTTCACTGGAGAAACCGCAGAAATCACAGTAGTAAAGGTTTACCACATACAGTGTCCAGAAATAACAGCGTAAATAATCTGACCATACCTGCAGCCATCAGGAAATAGGAGGGTACTGTGTAGTCAAACTGGACCCACTTAAATAAGTGCAGCATACTGACGTAGTTCCCTGCGTCCTCGGGTCAAGTGTGTGCCATCCGTTTGTAGGAAGTGCAAGAAAATAGGAGAAAAACGTAGCACTAACAAATGGAACAATCAAAACATTATTCAGAGAGTACCTTTTGCATAAAAAAATATGAATATTTATTAGTCATGAAGACAAAAAAAATCTCACTAAACACTAGTCAATATATTTGGACTACCAACAATCACCCAAAAAATTAACATTTTATGTTTAAGCATCCAGGTAACACTCTGTTGAATTAGATATCATGCAAGGAAAGAAAAAGGCTTGTAGGGTGGTCCACAAGTTGTCATGAGCCGATAACACTTCTGCCTCCATTCTGCCAATTTTGGGGTTCATTCACAGTGAAGCTATTCGACTGGTGGGTGTTACCAGCCGTGAAAATTATGAACAGTGCTGCAGAGGCTAAGAAAATTCTGCATCAGACTAATGAGACATACTTTGGGCTCGACCTTTGAACGTGTGAGGTAAAGTACAGTTTGTTTCGACACATGCCAAATGTGTTGTACATTAATATTATAAAATATTCCCATTCTTGTATAAAAAAAAAATATTATTGCAGAGCCCATGCCACGATAAGAGATGTTAACACAATTAAGAGTAGACCAAGTACGTACATGGATTGAGGCTAGAGAACAGTTTGAGGATGTACAGCAATCTTGTCACCCTAGAACAATTCTCCATACTAACATTCCGCAAAAAAAAAATGTATCCTTGAAATAGAGACCTACTGTAAGTATCCCACATGTGTGGGGGCAATCTCTAGACTATCCCACTTCTGTTTATGTGGAATCTACAGTAACTATCCTAACATGAGCCTGACCCTTTTGCCATCTACTTTAACATTGTACCATTTTTTAGACAGCAGTCCTACATATGTTCCTCTTAAATGATGTAACACAGTGATGTATAGTCCTGTTCAAGAATGGGGACCTGTAGGGGTTAACTCTCTTGCAAAATGGGCTGTAATCACATCAAGAGTTGGTATTGTAAGCCTGGACACTGTGATGGGATTAAGCCCGTTGTTGATTAACCAGGGAGAGGTTTACCAACTACTGAGTGGCATTGATCTGCAAAAAAGCTGTAAACCCTGGGGCTTTATCTGTATGATTTGTCTGTGGAAAGGGATTGTATCAGCATTGTCCTGGCCCACCTTCAACCCCAGTAATCTCATCAATTTAGTCTAGGGCCATATGCTGAGACCAGGAATATTTGTTCTACCCAGACTAGCTGGCATCTCCATGATTGTTACAGGGATATACATTTGCCTTTTCCCCAGACTCAAGAGAGCCATTCTAGACTGGATATTCTTTGTGAATGCTGTGTGCTGACAGGAGACTGGCAGAGCCCCTGTAACCTGTAATGGAAGAGCTGACAGGGAGTCAGCAGAAGGGAACTGAGGAGACCCAGTGTAGGGGTCTGGAGCATTCAATGTAGCTGCGGTCTGCGTATGCAGTGTTGGCCAGAGCTGTTTGGAGTGAAGCAATGGTGGGGAATTTAAAACTGCTAGCCGGCGGAGAGCAAGGCAGTGCTGCCCGTACTACAGAGTATAGCGCACAAGTTGGGGTGCGTATCGGGATAATCTCCTGGACGGAGGTCACCGCACCTAGGACTTTAGGTTGTTCCCCCAGTTTCACCAGTTGGGTGAGTTTGTGTGTGTTATGTTCTGGAAGTATGTAGAAACTTTCTCCAATAAATTCACTTTTGTTCAACTCAGCGTGCAGTTCTGTCAAGTGTATTGGTCCCTAGTGTAAATTGTCCTGTTCTCACGTGACATTCATTATAGCTCTGGGGGCCGCACCTTACATTTCACAACACTTCTGATCAGGTTACAGATAATGACCCAAAACACAGTGCATCTGCGAGTTTCATACAGGACAATGAAATCAACTGGATGACAACGCCCCAGAATAAGTTACTCTATTGGGTGCATGTGCCATTGTAAAAATAGTACACATTGTGTGTGTGTGTGTGTGTGTGTGTACACACACACACACACACACACACACACACACACACACACACACACACACACACACACACACACACACACGCACACACACACACACAGTGTATATATACATAAACACTTCAAAGTATACTACATATTTAGTGCAATCACATACTTTTTTTAAACAGGTCTCAGTTTTTTTAATAGTTTTATCTTTTTATTTTTTTCAACAAGTTTTCTTTTAAATACAAGACTGGTGTCCACTCTTTCTGAATCCTACAGAAAGAGTTCTGTACAATTCTGTTAATGTTAATTTCGGTATATAAAGTATTGCAGTATCACAGCAAGTGAAATCTCTATATAGAGACAGGCTACAAAGATTTCTAAATAATTTTTACAAGTGATGTAAAACCATTCTTTTTTACCATTAAATGATAAAACTGTATGGCTAAAGATATTTCCTTTTAAAGGGCATCACAAGGACATCAGTATTGAATCCAGTCATATTGACAATCGCATATAGTATACAGTAAGTACAGTATACAACTGCAGAGTTGTATTCGTATCACATAAAAAATATCTCACTATATTTTCATTTTATTTTCATAATCACAAAATCCCAACAATTCAAAAGGAGTGGCCATTCAGCCATATCAGTAGCTGACGTCTCTATATTTTACAGATTTGATGTTGCATAAAACTATAGAATGCTCACCACATAGGGGACTAACAGTAATCAGTAATACAGGAGAAGACAAGCCTCAGTAAAAGACTTTACGATCCAACTGTTGTCTAGCCGCAATATCCACAATGAATCTCATACTGTATATTATGTTATTATTACTGTGCTACAGTATATTGGTTCCATTTCTATGTCCATCAACTCGGGTTTTGGAAATGTCCACAGGAGTTCTCTGGTACCAACCATCTGAATTATACTCTATGTACTGTATAAAGTTTTGACATAGCCAGTGTCACCTTGTTGTTTAAAAATACAGAGCAAAAGGATACTTATAACAAGCCGTTAAAACTCCAATGTGATCAAAGTCAATGAGTGAGGAGCAGGTGATTTTTTTTAAGGAATATTAAATCTGACACTGCTTCCCTTTGACTTAAAACCTGGTTTGAAATGGAAATGGCAAGAAGCATGCAGTTAACACAGAAACAGATTACAATTTACTGTGATTTGTTCTGCATCCCACATACCCTAGCCTCATCTTTGTAGATGACATGTTCAGGGAGATAAAAGGTGAGCATGATGTACAGATGCAGCGGCCATTATTTTAAGGCATCACAGCGCCGTTTTCGTGTGCGCTGCTGTACTCCACGCGGCATGGATGTGGCCAATCGCCCCAGGCACACGTGTTTATCGCGGTTGCTTTGTTTGAATTTTATGGATTGTGTGCAATTACATGCAATGAAATGAATGAATTGTAATGTGTACAGTACTGTGCTACAGTGTCAATTTCAGGTGTTTAAAAGCCAGAACACTAAAATGCAATTTTCTGCTCTCGCCTGCACTCGCGTCTTAAGGCGGTATGATTGGAAGTAATCCCGCGCCATCACTTGGGTATTGCAAGGTATACAATGCGTGATTTTGTAAAATTATGGCCGCTGCATCTGTGCAACATTTTGAAGGGAAGCCAGAGAGGGGTGATATCATCATGCCAGATTGCTTGGATTTCCCTTCAGATTCACGGCTTCTCTGAATGCTGTTTATACGGACTGGCCTTCTGTGCATTCTGACTGGACCTTTCTGTAGCCTGATTGGATTTTATTGCTTGAGACATGCCTGTCTGACCTTTGGGCTTCACATTCTTGTAACAATTTGTTTTATTAATTTGCCCAATTTATATCACCTATGATAGAAGATTTCTGAGTGCAACGAGACTTTAACCATGTTGCACTTAGTATTTGACTATAAATGGGAATGGGGGTGGATTACATACGATAATTAAGTAATAATCCAGAAGAACAGGGCATTACTGGCCAATAATGCCCTGACTGGAAGAGTTCTAGACCTGAGGCGAAGCTGAGGTAACCCAACCAGGGCATTATTGGCAAGAAATGCCCTGTTCTTCTGCGATTACAGTATTACTATTGTAGTCTAAATGTAGACTTTTTTCATAAATAATATAGACACTTTTCTATTATAATTTTTTTATAAACATGATATTCTACATTTTCTTTTGTCCATTTATGGTACTTTTCTGTTAAATAAAAATTGTGAATACATTACTGCCTCTTTCCTACACACACACACACACACACACACACACACACACACACAAACCCATCACACCACACAACCACCACAACCACACAACAACACACACACCACACCACACACACACACAACCATCGCACCCTACATCCCAACACTACCTCTCCCCTTTCTCTCTCTGTTCCCCCCACCAATCGCCTCAGTGCCCACACCACCCACCCCACCCACACACACACACACATTCACTACCGCACCACCCACACATACAACATCTTTACAGCACCCACACATTACAACCATCACCCTCTGCCACCCAAACTAGCACCCCCTCTCCCCCTTCCCCCTCCAGACACACATCCTACTCTATACTATTGTGAATACATTACTGCCTCTTTCCACACACACACACACACACACACACACACACACACACACACACACACACACAACACACACACACACACACACACACACACACACACACACACACACACACACACACACACACCAGCCCCCTTTCTCCCCCCCACCCCTCACACACACACCCACACACCCACACACACACACACACACATTACAGCACCCACACACACACATTACAGCACCCACACACAGTACATCCCTCGCCACACAGACTACAGGCCCCTCTCCCCCTTCCCCCTCCAGACACACATCCTACTCTATACTCACATACAGTAACTCTCCTTTCTCCTCACTATCTCCTATGCCGAGCTCTTTCTCACAGGCTGGGAGAGAGGGGAATGAAGGTATCTGGCTGGTGACCCCTATCCTAGCCCATCCCCTGTCCGAGAACTGCTCTCACACACTGTATGATAAATTAAAGCTGATTGGCTAGAATTTGAAAACTTGGTGAGATGGCAAAAATTCCAGCCCATTGGCCAATCAGCTTTAAGAATTGAAGGGATTGTCAGTCTTAACCTATATTTGTTATTAACCCAATAATGTTTTACCCTATTATGTTTCCATGCACAGGTATAACTACTCTTATATGGTATATACCCTGTAGTTTAAAGTAACTGCACAATACTCTCTCATCTCTCTTAATGAATATTTCTTCTTCAGCTACCATTGTATGGGTTTTTTGGGGAATGGGACAAAAAAAGGGCTAAGCAGGGGTGAGATGTGTTTAATTGGGAGGGGGGGATGAGACTGTGCAGAATGATAAAGGGATGGTGCTTAGCACCCTTTTGTTTTTTATTCTTCTTTGTTCGAAACAAATATCCCACTGTCTGAGTCAACATTGTTAGACAAAGGCTCCTGCTGTGTCATTAAAACAATGAGTTCTCTAATCAATGCTGATTAATTGGTCACACATACTAGAGCTCTCTATCATCCCTCACACAAACAATAGAAAGCCAAGTTAATGTTCCCAAGATATTTACCATAGTTAATAGTGTTTTAATGGCCATAATGCACAATAGAAGATCCTTTATTTTGTAATATTCATAATGGGGGGTGAGGGGTTGGGTTGGAGTGTGTTTTGGTGTATACCGATTAAAAAGTAAAAAATAAAAAGACATTAACTGGCTACAGTATGCACTTCTTTAACCCAGGCTGTGCTGAAACGCTGTATAAAATGGAGAAGAACTAAAGAGTGACTCACTGTGTGTGCTCATTTGCATGTCATAACCCAGAATCCCTGGCAGCAGTGGAAGAATTGTTTGCTACATAAGTGCTAATGGGGAAAGGCAAATGTACCCTCAAGTGGTATTTTTATTTGCTAATCAGAAAAAGGAAATCTATGAAATGTGTGCTGAAGCATGCTTAGAAAATGATGCATGGTGTAACACAAAGACTGCATCTCCTTGGAAAACACCATAGGCAGCCTAGTATGTATTTCACAGAAAAACAAGATTTTTTTTATTTATTTTTGCAATTGTGATTGTAACATTTTAGTGAGTTTTAAAATGCATGTTCTGAGGGAGGGACAGACAATGATGGGCGTTCCTAGGGGGATCCCATCCTTACACCAACTGCAATTTCGAGAAGCCTCTTGGATGAGGAGAGAGGGGAGTCTAGTGAGAGAGCGGCATCACTGCATGCGCTTTTGTCTACCAAATTTTTAGTAATGCTATGACACAGAAGACTACGAGCAGTTAATGCTAAATATGTTAACATATATTGCTAGTATTACACTTTACCAGTGTTTCCCAACCAAGGTGTCACGTAACCCAGGGGGGCCTCAGACTAACCTTAAGTGTGACCTGTGTGAAAAATAAATGTGTGCTTTTATTGTATATAAGGCTGCGGCCACATTGCAGCTGAGCTCGCTCATGCTTGTGAGCGGTAACGCCACCAGCTCTCCAAGCATGAGCGATCGGTGTCCTACAATACTTTTAGAGCAGGAGCGCGGGGCGTGGTTATTAAGGGAGGGGGTGTGCCATTGGCTGGATTGGGGCTGGGTGTGTGTGTCTGTGTGTCTGTGTCTCTGTGTCCCTCCATTCCCTCCCTCCCCCTTCCAAAAATGGCAATTAAAAACATTTGTGCAAGAAAAATAAAAAACCTCTTTCTGTTCCCCACTTCCATCTCTCTCCGTTCCTCCCTCTCCTTCCACCTCTCTCCGTTCCCCCCTCTCCTTCCACCTCTCTCCCTTCGCCCTTTTCTCCCCCCCCCCCCCCCATTGGTCAGAGCAGGGTCATGACCCTGCTCTCCACTCCAAAGTCAAACTCTTGTCTCGCCAAGCCCCAAGCTTGGGAGAGCGTGCGTGCCCGTGCATGAGCGTGCATGCACAGAGTGAGTATGGAAGGGAGGATTACCATTCACATAGGTAACCGCGCAAAGCTCCAAGTGCGGTCAGCGCCAGTGGGGACACCATCAACCATCAACACATTGATAAAGTCCTGTTGGATGAAAAATGTTGGTGTGTTTCCTACACCTTCATTGCTAAGCTGATTGTACAATAAACACAATTTTACTACATCTGGAGTTGCCCTATCTATTTTTGATCCAATGATGCAGATGCTGTGCTCCTTTCCTTCTACATACCCTGATCTCTACCATTGAGGATTGCACGCTGCAGAGTTTTTCCCTGTCTTGATTTCACTGTCAGGTAAAGGGCAACAGCCCTCTGTATTTACCTTTTCAGTGCCTGCTGTTTTATTGATCTAAACCCTATGGGTAGGTAATTACTTACCAGGTGACCAATCTCTGTGGTATCTTGATCCAAGGTGGGAAGGGAGCGATGATTTCGGAAACACACCAAAATATAAAGAACATAAAAATGATGGTGCAGTAAATCGACACACTATTGATATAATATAATCTTGGCTCTGTAGAAATTCCTACTTACAGCAGGTAGAATTATAAACAGCAATGGTTTGACACAGTCAGTAGATGCAGGACAGGATCCCCAGCAGAGGTAGAAGCTCAGACAGGGGATTTTTCAGGCAAGAGTTGATGCAGGAGATATAGCAGGGTCAATTCAAAGCATGGTATTCATGGAAGATAAAAGCGGACCATAGTGTAGATCAAAAATGTAAATTTATAACATAAAAGCAAGGTAAGAATCGTACTTACAATAAGTACATCACACATGTACATATAAAAGTTGTCTTGAGACAGTAGAGTGCCGGACCCGTGTGGAACAACTCGCTGTTTCGTCTCTCTGCGACTCCCGTCGTGCCGCAGATGGATGGCGTCTGACGTCACATCCGGTGTGGGAGTATATATTTCTAATACACTTATATCACTATTGGGGGTGTTTTAGCGCCGATTCAAATCACTTGGGTTTACTTGTCAATCTCTGTGGTAGCCAGGTGGGCACCACTAGGTCCCTTAATCTCCCTTGGGTGATCTCTGTTATTATACAGTTATTATGGACATTGGGACTATACTCTGAATATATTGTTCTTATACAATAGAGCACTTACTGGTGAAGCACATCTACCAAATCACCAAAAGCAATGATAAACATGTCTTTTATTGCCGTACAGTACTTCAAGTGTGTACTGTAATTGTAATTTTAATATTAACGTTACGAGTTCATAATGTATAGTGTATATGGGAAATAGGTTCATTCTGAGGCTCCCTAGCCATACTCAAATCCTCTAACTGTAGAAAATTAAAAATATGAGCACACATAACAAAAGTATTTTGTACGAACTAAGTTTTGTATTTGTACAGGATAATAAAGTGAAAAAGAGTAATACAAAAATACAACGTCGCTTCTTCCGAATGTAAAATAGTTTTTCCATGCATGCATGTATGTCTAATTGGAACCTTTTTGAAACGCATATGCATGTCATCACATTTATGCGCATGCATGAATGTCTTTGAACTACAGGTACAGGTATAATCCTGCACACCCGGGTGAGTGTGATACTGTAAGTCCTTCTTGGGGATTTGGCGAGAATGTCTCCACATTCAATGTGAATTTCAAGTCTGAAAAAAAAAGAGACATCCCTTTTTTTTCCCCCGACACATGGGCCTATTGAAGGACTGATTATAATAAACCATTATGTGAAGCATGTTTTTGATACTTTATCTGTATACTGTACTGTATAAGATGGCATACTGTAATTTTTATTTGGGGGTCGGAGGTTCAAATGATTCTGATGAACTGTTCAAAAGATTTCTTTGAACTAATAATCCTGCACACACACACACACGCATACACACACGGACTGGCAAAGCTACTGTATTGTTGTAGCAACCACCTCACCACCCCCAAATAAAAATTACAGTATGCCACCCATGTCATAAAGTACAGTATACATTACAGTAGAATTACAGCAAGTGATTGTAAGAATGGCTTGTCAAGAAAAAAAAAATTCAGACTTGAAATTCACATTGAATGTTGAGTCATTCTCACCAAATCCCCAAGAAAGGTTTACAGTATCACATCCATCCGGGTGTGCAGGATTATGCCTTTAGTTCAAAGACATACACGCATGAGTCTAATGTGATGACATGCATATGCGTTTCAACAAGGTTCCAATTAGACATACACGCATGCGCATAAAATAAAAACAGTATGAAAAGAAGAGCAAGCCTAGCAAAAGTTGAAAGTATTGAATAATAATACATATAGAATAAAAGATATACATTTTTATTTTTGGGGTTTCTTAGCAGAATTAATTACACCTGCGAGTCTACTTTTAATTATACTGCAAAATGCAATGTCAAACAGTAGTGATGATTACTGTACAATGTAAAAAAGTATTCAATATGAAAACATAGCATCAGACTGTATAAGGTTTTGTATAAAGCTCAAAATCAAAATAAAAATTATACTGTTACTTTACATTTTTTGCCTACTTGGATTTTTAAATCAGATTCACAATGCGCAAGCAACGTTTAAAAAAAGCGATATTACAGTAGAGTTCCATCGAAATTCCTCTTAATCTTTTGCCGCTTGATGTCAAAGTTTCTTTTCTGGGGAAAAAAAATGATGCAATTTTTTCCGGTATTGCGCATGCGTCAAGTCGCATCATTGGGAATTAAAGCAGCAGTTCAAGCAATATACTACATGTGTGTTTGAACGATGAGAACAAACTTCTGATAGGCTCTGGCTCTTGAGCCCCGCCCTCTCCCTAGCTGTCCACCAATTGTATCTAATGTAGTAACTGCTCAGTCAATCATATTGCAGGACTACATTTTCAATTATGCTGTGCAAAAATTGAATTAAATAACCCTGAGCAAAGAGATTGATTACAGGAGAACGGACCGATCTGTAGCTTACTGTACTGTAACTAATCACTTGTCTGTGTGCATATTGTATTGATGCATATATTGTTTTTAAAAAATATATATTTTTTAAAACATGGCAGCTTGAACTGCAGCTTTAAACTTAATACTGTACTGTATAGTGTAATACAGTATACTGTAGTACATTATATTTACTTTCATTATAAACTTTTGCCAAATGGATGGAGATGAGCCACTGTCACTCCTGCAGTCTGCATTATAGTTGACAGGTGACAGCTAGCCTGCTACACCTGTAGTTGACAGCTGATGAAGCTGGAAATATTTTTGGTACACGCAAGCTTGCTGGTACTGTATGTGAAATCAGGCTCAGGCTGTACATTTTACATGTATTCTGGCGGGGACAGGTAGCAAGGATTGCCGTTCACCAGGTTTTCACTGGCGGTCGGACCGTTATTGTGTGCTTGTGCTGGTGCTGTTGCCGGCGCTGGCACTTTGCTGGATTGAGATTAACGAATTTTATATGGATTAAACCCGACCTTTCTCCCTTTGAAGTTGCCATGATCAAACATACTGTAAAAATCTGGGACCACACTCCAATACCCTCTTGTATCTCAGGCAGGAGGGCCAATGCGAAAAAAACACTGATCGTTAGTTAAGGTTTGCCTTATCAAACGCTTCCACCCACGAACGTAAAGTGAAAATTTGTATAAATCATATTTCGAAATATAATATTCATATATTTCTGCTACAGTCGCCATATTCTGTTGCAGCATTAATTGTAGAAAATATTAAAAATGCATAACTACAGTCAGGTTTTTTATACGTGTACGGTGTACACATGGTGTCCAGTCAGCAATTGTGCAAGGAAAGGAATGTCGAAAAAAGCCCATGTGTTTTAGAAGTTTTTATTATGAAACGCCTACATTTGATAACATCTTCAGCGTCTTTAAGGACCAAGGTCGATTCACAATGGACCACTGTGGTACTGTAGACTTGTTTTTATCTGTTTTTTAAACAGCCACAAATTGACACAGTAGCACAGTATTGTACACATTACAATTCATTAATTTATGCCACCTGGCGGATATGCGTAGAATTGCACACAAAGAAATCCAAAACCCTTAAATTAAAACAGATTAACCGCGGTAAACACTGGGGTGCCTGTGTGATTGGCGGAGTGAATGCCGCGTGGAATACAGCAGAGCACACAAAAACGGCTCCGTGAAATGTTCGAATAACGGCCGCTGCATCTGCATCTCCGTAGGACGACCATGTTAAGTTAGTACTGTCGTGTGTTAGCTTGAAATAACATGACTCACATCGTGCATGTACCTTCCTTATAGTCTATATTCTAACTACCCAGGGGGAGCATGAGGGAGAAAAACAACTGAAAAGTGCAACTAAGTGCAGACAATAAAGTTCAATGTGAACAAATATGATGGTTATCTTGGCTCTTCTGTGCAGCCTACTCACAAGATACTGCTGCGGCAGAGTTTATTCGAGCATTTGCCCGTTCTCTGCCGCAGCAGTAGCCTGGCGCGCGCCCGAGAGTGACGGGCGCGCGCCGAAGCAGCGGAAGAGCGCCCTCCGATCGGGGCGCTCTCCCTACCGCTGCCGGGTCCGCCGGGTCCCCCGGAACCCCCTGCCGCTGTCCCGCGATCGCGGGACACCAGGGCTCCCTCGGGGAGCCCCTGGACGCGCGTGCAGGGGGCGCATGCTCCCGAAGACGCGTGACCGCGCGTCTATGACGCGCGGCACGCCGAGGGGCGGCCACTAGCAAGCCGGGAGATTTCCCGGCTTGCGGTACCGACCACACTCGAATAAAGTGTGTCGGTACTGTAGTAGTAGTGTAAAGGCAATAACAGGTAACGTGGAATCTATGAAGTCTTCTAGACGCAGGCAGGATAATGCTCACTCCTGACGAAGCCAGCTTTCCTATTGGCGAAACGCGTAGAGTGGACCCGCCCAGGAAGAGAGAGGATTGGTGCTGGTGGCTGTCCATCACAAGCCCTACCGGAAGTGACGTAACGGAGCTCCCCGAGGAAACCGGAAGTGACGTATTGCACTGGAAACAGAGCTGGAGGTGATCTCTGAACGCTGCGGTTCAGGAGAGAGAGCAGATGGCCACACAAACAGGGGTCACGGAGCAGAGGCGGTGTGAGCATTATCCTGCCTGCGTCTAGAAGACTTCATAGATTCCACGTTACCTGTTATTGCCTTTACACTACTACTATCTTGTGAGTAGGCTGCACAGAAGAGCTAAGATAACCATCATTTTTTTTCACACTGAACTTTATTGTCTGCACTTAGTTGCTCTTTTCTGTTGTTTTTCTCCCTCATGCTCCCCCTGGGTTGTAAGAATATATCGATCATCTGGGACCAGTGAAGACTGTCCCTTCCAGAGGGTTTGAGCAGGGGGTTACAACCTTTATTTATTATTTTATGTTTGCACTATTTTAGTCACTTAAAGTCACTAAATATTGAGTGTGTAAATTTCTTTCACTGTATTATTAGTGAGCACTAGTATTGTTTTTAGCACCTTTTCTACACCATCACTCCTTCCTTATAGTCTCACATCTTGCAATTTTAGAGAATGCAGCAAAATTCAAAGGGGGAGAGTAGGCTACGGTGAAATCCCCAATTATGTGCACAGTAATGTATCATGAACATACTGTAAGTAGGTAATAATGTAACAACGGAATGGTAACTTGCCAGTGAGTGAAGTATAGGTGTAATAAATGGTAGGTAAACCCAGACACTAGAGGGGCATGATATGTTCAAATGAACATGTACAAATTACTATTATAGTTAAAAATATAACATTAATCGGTCTAGTAGACTTTGTGTAAACTACAAGGGGACACCCTGGGGAGGGGAGTAGTGTCACCCTTTTGTGTTTGTGTAACACACACACACAGCATGCGCTTCATATTCATTATGTACCTTCTCTTTCTCTGCCACAATCCGTGGAGGCGTGGATCAGATTTTGGCAAAATCCGTGCCGGAAAGCTGCAGAATGGATTCCAACTGTTCTGCCTATCTCTACTCACAGGCAGTTCTGCTGGTGCAGAGGTTGAGGCCTGCTCACATTCAGACAAATGCTCTTCCTCCTTCAATTTAAATCACATTAGTTTTCACAACATGTTTGGTAAGGATGGCTACTCTCTGCAAGCTACTTCTAGTCTTCCCAACATCTGTTTTTTTTTTTTTTTCTTCTTCTGAACAGCCTTCACCACCATGGTGGGGCACATTTGTCCTCTTGACCCAATGAGGAAGATGATGGTGTTGGCAAAACATGTTTTCTATATCTTTTCATACTCACAGGGTGCTGCTGCTGCTGCTGCGGGTCAAGTACAACTGCAGTTATTTTCGCAGGAGCAGCCACTACTCAATGCTCCCACTCAAAAGTCTTTTTTGACTGTTGTCACCAGGGCCATGACCACAATGACCGCCACCATGCTCGTAACCTGTGTTATAAATATAACTAAATTGTTTTATTATAATTTACTGATTCATCATTATATCAAAATCTACTATGTGTATAACACTCCCATTTCCACCCTAAACTCCCTCTTAAAGCAGCAGTCCAAGATACCATTTCTTTTTTTAATGTCCCCTTTAATATTTGAAATCTACACAAAGATAAGCAATTAGCTAAATTGCCGATCAATCCGTTCTCCTGTGATCGATTCGTGAAGATTCGGCTTGGGGGTTCACTAAATGGCCGTCAGTGCAGCAGAAGAGGACCAAAGATGCAAAGTTCTGTGGGGAAGATCATGTGACCAGGCAGTCACTAGATACAATTGGTGCACTGCTAGAGAGGGCAGGGCTCAAAAAGGGGTGTGCCAGAGCCTGTTTCAGAAGAGGAAGGGGGATGTGACTTTGTAAATGGTTGTTATAGAAACAAAAAATGCTTGTTACATTATAACACATTCAAAATGTCATTCAGAGTTGTTTTTTGTTTTTTTTTAAAATGCTACAAGTATTTCCTGATAGTGCAGGACTGATTTTTTTTTTAACACGTATCTGAAATTTCATGTAAACTGTGAATTGTTTGAGTTCATGGTTCAGAATGTTTCCAGCAGAAGTGTCAGCCATCTACATTTTTCTTATACCTTAAAACCCGTTACATGGATATGTAAACACATTTGTTTATGTATTGTTCTGAGCAGACGTTTCATAATCACATTCTGTTTCTTTTACGTGCATTTTTATTATTGAAGAACTGCTGCAGCAGCACTTAAATGATATTTCTAATTAAATCAGTAAGTGAAAACATTCCTGAACAAATGCTTACACCATTTAAACACTGTGATGTGATTATGCCTCTGGCACAAATATGTACAAATCTTTTGTTAGGACTATAATATGCATTTAATGATACACACAGAGAGAATTTTTATTGTAGAGTAAGATACGGTAGATCTTTTTGCTGCTGATTAGTCTGCTACAGTAGGTGATTTTATTCTAATTCTTGATATCAACTAAACTAGAAATGCACACGTGCAGTGGTTCTGTGCAGCCAACCACAAACATTCTCACAGGAAGTCATGTACTATAATCACTGATGCTTATTAAGCATCATACTGTATGTAGATTGCTGGGTAGTATGCACTTGTGCTCAGCGGCAGATTTGAAGATCTGCCGCCCCTAGGCACTTTCCTGTGGTGGCCGCCTCCTTTCTGTTGCCCTCCTTCTCCTTCCAAATTGCAGCGTCAACTGATGCAGCGGACTTCACGAAAGTGACATGACACGGCATCTAGTTGCCATGGCAACGTGATGTCATGACGGAATTTGACATTGCGATGTCGCCTTGACATGGCAATGAAACACCACGTGATGTCACGTTGGCGACATCCACGGCGTCATTTGATTCTGTGATTCCGAAGGAGAAGGATGGCAGCAGCAAGGAAGTGCCACCACTGGCAAGTGCCTTCCCATCAGGCCCGAGAGTGCAATACATGAGGGTGGACATTTTTGCCACCCCCACATTTTGCCGCCTTTGCCTGGGCCTATCGGGCCTAATAAGAAATCTGCCACTGCTTGTGCTTCAGGAACAAAATAATCACTGGTTAAGCAAAATAGGAAGAAAATCTACAGTCAGTAATCAAAGTACCTTAAAGTGGTGGGAATGCACTTTTTTCCAAGAAATTATATACATGTAAAATACTGGGGAAAAGCTTTTTTGGACTTCTTTGGACTTGAGTGTTCCCCGCGGGTGTTCAGGGTCCCCACATGTCACGGGAGACCAGGTTTATTGTACACCTTTACCAGGATCATTCATTGAGCAAAATAAGATAATTATATAAATTGTAATTTATTCACAGAAATCGGCATGCACACAGTGAAAGACAAAATAAAACGAAAAGCACACTTACTGGGGGTCGTAAACTAGACTGTTCTAGGTGCAAATAAGAGTTTTAACCTGACCGAAATCCTCTATTGGGTAGCAGGGAAGGGCTTAAGTACCAACGTCCTGGGAACAATGGCACTTGTCTGGGCTGCCATTTGTTCTGTCAGACCTGGAGGAGCCTGACAAGCATGAGATAGCCAGGGACAGAGGTGGCAATCTTACGCATGTCCCTTGGCAATTTCAGATTTCCCGCTGACCCGGCTTTCTAGACCGGCTTGGCTCTGATTGGCTTCTGAGAAATTCCCACGTACTGATTGGCTGTAGTATTTTGTGAATGAATCTCCAAATACTAGAAGAAATGTCTGAGCCAATGAGATTTGAGATTTCCAGCGGTAGAAGTGCAGGCGGGCTTTTCGAGATGCTCTTGCGCAAATAGCAGAGCAACAGGCTTCGATTTCATGCTGAAAGTCTGCCCGCCAGAGACTACAGTAAGTATCGTTTTTAGCACCCAAGATCTAATACTCGAATGTAGTGGTCACGGCTGGAACTACAATCCGATTTTAGTTCCAGGAGTTTAGTACTATTTCCCGGTCAAAAAGAGTCCAAGTTCTCAGCAGAGAAGGGAGCAGTGGCGTGTGGAACTTCACGCCGATTTGGGAACAGGAGTATTTTGGACAGGTTAAAACTCTTTTTAAAAACCCTGTAACCTCTATACTGCCAAAGGAAATACACTTTCACATCAGCAATATGATCTCATGAACAAATGCATTCACTCCATTCTGATGTCACAGAAAAGGGCACAGATGATATACAGATGCAGAGGCCGTTATTTGACCATTTCTCAAATTATTTTTTGAGATCTCCCCGAAATCCTTTCAACATTTGCTATGAAAGACTAATGGCCCATCGGATTAACACAGCAAGTGCCGGTGCTGTGTTAATCCTACCGGGGTCTACAGGTCTGTAAGAGACGCGCAGAAAGAGATAGGCTGAATCAGTCACTCTACCTGTGCGCCTCTAACAGGCGATCGTATGGGGGGTTTATTTAATTTTAAAAACGACAGTATTGTAGTAGGTGGTCTCCATAGCTGAACCGCATTAATTTCAGGTCCGGGGACCCCTATTTCCCGAGTTACAGGCCTCGGTATCCTCGCCATGTTAAAATCCTGTGGGTCACGTGACCATGGGCTTTTTAACATTTCAGGAGATACCGGCACCCCATAAAGGGCCTGTAACTCGGAAAGTAGGAGGTCCCCGAGGCTGAAATCAACTTTGTTCAGCTCAGAAGACCCCATGCTCCTGCACACTAGTATCAAACATCCCCCTCTACCCCCCCCACCCAAAGAAAAAATCATTACCTTAGCTGATAGCTGCTAAGGTAATGAAGCTACTTACATTTTATTTTTATTCATAGTGTGTGAGCAGGGGGCAAAGTATCCGAGAAATCCAACCTGCCCTCCTGAACATCCATATGAATGTAATCACCTTGATTCAAAATGTCAAAAATTAAACATTTCAGAAAGGCAAGATCATAGAAACAACAGATCATCTAAGAAAATGGCTTAGGTTCCATTCTGTATTTAAACCCTCAGGGATATTAGTTTTAAGTAGAAAAATCCACTGCTTCCCTACGATCAAAAGTTTAACAGTGTCCCCTCCACGTTCCTTACGAACAATACTATCAATTCCCATAAACGCAAAGTTCCTAATTCCCCCATTTCTACACTTAGAGAAATGTTTGGAAACAGGATGTAATGTCTCATTTCTTGATCAGTCTGATGTGTTATTGTATTGTTGTTTTCAAATTTCTCGTTGTCCTTCCTACATATATTTTTTCACAACCACATGTGATCAATTATATGACACACAGAGTTACAATTGCTAAAATTATTTACTTTGTATTTTTTTATGTGGATTGGGAGCAAACAAAGTATTGGATGGCTTCATGTATCTACTGTACAAACATTGCAGGCTCCACATTGAAAGAGGTCCTTCGTGACAAAAGTGTAATCAAATTTCTTAATCGTAGTGACTTCACTTGGTAAAACATAAGCAGCTATAGTTTTGCTTTGCGAATTACGCATCTTGGGCCTGATGTAATATAGTCACTTAAAGCGACATCAATGTGTAATAAATTCCAATGTTTGGACAGAATCGCCTTGACCTGGTTACTCTTTTTGTTATATTGAGAGATAAACAATGGTGTGTTAGAATTCCTAGTGTTTCTCCATTTTCTTCCTCTTTTGAGTGGTCCTATTCCCTGACTCATCAGATTTTGAAGAGTAGTTTATAAGGGAATCCCTATCGAGATTAAGCATCTCCTCAAACGCTTTCTCTAAGACTTCAAGTTGGTATCCCCGTTCCAGGAAATGGTTCCTGAGTTTCTCAGATTGAGTGAGAAATCCATGTATGGTGGAACAATTTCTCCTCAATCTGAGGAACTGATCTTTAGGTATTCCAGAAATCAATGGCCTGGGGTGGCAGCTGTCTGCTCTCAGGAAAGAATTCCTGGAGTTCTCCTTCCTGAAGGTGTCAGTTTGTATCTGTAAGTCCAAATCTATATATAGATGGAGGTCCAGAAAGTGCACGTGTTGGATGTTATATTTAAATGTGAACTTTAAATCACGTATGTATGTATTGTTGTGCCATCGCTGTCCTCTAGGGGCTGAATAGGGCAGCTATAGGACTCCTTTTTCCACGCGCAATAAATTGTGCATCCCCCGTGTTCATGCCGCATTCACGCCGCCCGGCATTCGCGTTTGATCTGTTTAATTATAGATAGATAGAAAACTGATAGAAACCAGAGTCAATTGCTATACGGTTGGAAAACATAGCGTGTCATGACCTGGTATTCAGAGCGGTATGGCGTGCGAGGCTTTAGAACAAAGGCTGGTGCAGCTGTAAGTCGCCAGTTTATTCTTGCATCCCAAATGCATAACCTTACATTTATCTGTATTAAACCTCATCTGCCATTTACCTGCCCATGTTTCAAGTCTCTCCAAGACCTTCTGGAGAGAAATTACATCATGCTCTGATTTTACTACCTTACACAATTTAGTATCATCAGCAAAGATGGAGACTTTGCTCTCAATGCCAACCCCAAGGTCATCAATAAACAAGTTAAAAAGCAGGGGTCCCATTTCAGATCCCTGAGGTACTCCTCTCACGACTTTAGCCCAACCTGAAAAAGTTCCATTTATGACAACCCTCTATTGTCTATCCTTCAACCAGTTTTCAATCCAGGTGCATACATCATTACTGAGTCCAATTTGCTTTATTTTGTACACCAACCTCTTGTGTGGAAGCGTATCAAATCTTTTGCAAAATCTAAGTATCTTGCAATCCACCACAGTACTTCCATCAGAATTGCCTGTGTGATGCTGAACAAAAAGAAAAAAAAAACAGTATTACCATATACCTTATTCAGCAAATTATTCAGCAAATACTAGAAAGTAAGAGGCAGAGAGTCAGTCGGGAGAGTCAGTCCACATTGCAGCCTGTCTAAGTGTTTATTGCTTTCATTTTCACAGCCTTTGCTATTATTATGAGCTCACAATTTGTACAAATCCACTTGGTATAGTGTCTTTATATTTGTTTTTGTGTAAATATATCCATTTTGATTTACCTACTTTGCAGCGTCTCTTTCTGTGAGTGTGCGGGTTCCCTCCCATTTCTGTTCACTGTTACTAAGGGATTCAAGGGCCCCTGTGGGACAATTTTTCTTGTTGTGCCGATTCTCACAACTGTATTACCAAGATGGCAGGTACAGGTGCGCCGAAAAGTATTTTAAAACTTGCCTTGGAAAATCTGGGACTATCACCAACAAGACCCAAGTTTCAGAATACTCGTCAGCGCACCTGTATGATCTACTAGCTAGTTCCAGACTAATCCCTGGTTTGCTGATTTCCTGTAGCACACTAGTGCTAATATATGATTGCACGTATAGTGAAGACATCTTAAGTTCTTTTTTTTTTCTGGGGAAATGCACTTTTAAGGAAGGTTCTGTATAATAATGGAAACAGAATTGTATGACTTTCAAACCTACTGTATGAATGTATATATACCAAGAATGTATATATACTTAGAAAATTGTAGATTGATCATTACACTGCAGTTCAGGGCCTGAAATGTGTCTCCACATGTGTATGAAATACCCCAACATGTTATATACAATTAACATTAAATAGATATATATATGGTGTTTCCCACACCCAATCACAGATAGGGGCCATTACAGGGTGTATGGTACATATACCTGCTGGCAGCAGAAGGGCTGAGTCACCCGCCGATGGTAGTGGGGACACAGGAACAGGCTTCTGGGGTTCATACTCCACATATCTCCTTAGCAGTGCAGCGCTTCCATCTGCCGTGGACTCCAGGAACTGGAGGTGATCTCCCACGGTAGAACTTATTACCTCTCCCCCCAGTAAGGTCACGCACCAGGCAGGAAGTATATTGCAAAACAGGAACTGGTTTATTACTACACTCTGCAGTAACAGTTACACAGTAGTCTTCTGCCGGATACAGAAACAAAAAATGATTGAGTGGACTACCGTTTGCTATGAAAAGAAGTTGGGGAACTCACCAGATATGAAGGTTAAAAAAGTCTTTAATGAAAACTACATAAAATGACAAAACTCCTCCACCCACATGTTTCACGCCCACTATGGCACTTTTCAAGGATGCCGGATACAGTCTGTCAGGTCAGCTATCACTGAAGATGGTCCCTGGACCGTCACTACAGGCAAAGGGCACCCGCAGCCGTCCTAGCTCTTCCCCACCTCCCCAGCGGAGGCAGAGGTATTGTCCACACTCACTCTCTCCCGGAGGTAAGACCACATGGGAAGGCCCCAATCTCGGGCTCCCAGTTGTGGGACCTGCATTCCTCAGAGGGGAAGGAACAACTCTAACTTCAGGGCGATCCAGCCCTTAAGTACAGCCAGGAAGCGGGCACCCCATTGTCCCAGCTACAACAGGATGTATATAAATGGGAGAGGAAAGATCCCTAAATGATGCACTCTACTCTACTAATCAAAATAATAAATTTTTATTAAATTCGGTAAACATAGAAAGTGATTAAAAACCTAAATGGGTGTGCTGTAGGAAATATTATATATAGATTTCTCTATTTGTCGAATGGCATAGGTAATTAACCCCAGAGTAGCCAAACATGCTTGGTGTATCTTGCAGTGAATGCAAGATATAAATTACACCTAAACGTAAATACAGTATGTATAGAGTTGAGATAGACCCATGTGGGGTTGTGGCATGAGTATCAGGTGATCCTGCTATATGTAACAATATGTGCTATAATAATGATGCCTGGTATCAATGGCTTGGTATTGAGTGTATAGTAATGTCAATGGTGATCAGGATGTTAAATGGTATACCAGTGTGTAATAAATAATACTCCAGTATAAATAAATGAGCTCAGTGGCATCCCAGCACATAAAGAGCCTCAGTGATCTATCAATTGATCTATCTGGGGATGTATGTTGCCGGATCTACTCACAGTGACCTGTTAGATTTGCAAGTTTTCAAACATTCCTGGTTGCTGACATATACCCCAGCATTCACTCGTAATGAATTATATACTGTGAGGATTCTGGAGCCACGCCGCTCTCGGCGTGCTCCTCACTTACCTGCAGCTCCATTTGGGTCTCCCGCGGCACAGGTGGACTCCGGAGGCAAGCCGCCGTCAGCTTTTCCCTCTATGCGCGCGCGCGCACATCTTCCTTCCTCTTCTGCTCTCAGAGCAGGGCGTGGGTCCGCGCACGCAGCCGATGGTACTGCCTCATGGAGGCGCGGCCACACGGAGGCGCTCCCGCCTCTTAAAGGCACAGCGCCTCTTTTGATGGCTACCACCAAACTCAGCCAGGCTGCTGGGCTTTATGGCTCCTCCCCTGGGACTCCTTCTGGACCTATACCTGCTGTAACCTGGCCTTTCCACACACCCCTACCTTGCTGCGCTGCTATTGGTTCCTCTCTCCTATATATACCCTGCAGAGTCACTGACTCGTTGGCTGAGCATAGAACCAGTTGTTCTCACCATTCTCTGCCTCCTTAGTCTATTCCGCAGACTTCCTCGTGAACTGAACCGGCTTCCGCTACGTCTACCTGTACCTCTGGCATCCCGAACTCGGCTTACAGCTACACGACTCTCCGCACCTCTGGCATCCCGATCCTGGCTTACGGTAAACTACAACGTCCCTCTCTCTTACCCCGGACTTGGCTAACGGCCCCTCTACCTACCGTACCTCTCCTACCCCGATCCGGAATCCCAGACCACTCTTCAATCAAGACGTGCCCTCGTGGCTGTGGGTGGCGTTATTTCCTATCCCACCTCAGCACCGCGGTCCCGTCTCGTTTGTGGTGAGCACATCCTAACATATACACCACAGGACATGTACACCCTTATGCCACTATCCCTAGCTAGTGAGATCCACATCTGTGGCCCACATCATGGTTAAATCTGTTCTACTGTATTGCGGCAGACAGGAAACAAACACCTGTCTGTGACGTCATCCGGACGCGCGTTTCGTTCCTGAGGGATGGAACTTCTTCGGGGGTGGGAGGTTCCCTGCAGAGGCCTGCTTTTTAAAGCCCGCAGTTGCCATGGTGATATGCTCACGTCATCAGGTGGGGGTGACCCTATCCTTCCATACGATGCAACTCGGCCAACTGCGCTTAAAGAGATATCCAATTGCCTCTTACCAGGGAATACCTACTATTCTAAAACCAAGGTAAGTCAAAATAAAAATACAAAATACAAACATCAATGACTTGTGTTGTAATTGTACTACTACTACTGTGTTTGGCTTCATGCCCTAATGACCTCAGAGCCAGTATGCATATAGTAACACAGATGTAATACTAGGTGTGTTATACCTTTAAAGAGCATATAGTCCAGGTATTATAATAAACCCATATGAGATCTATAATAGAACAATTTTCTCTCATATCATAGGTTAATGTAATATACCATTATAATGAAAACACAACACTATTTATATTGCTATAAAAATGCAGAATAGTTCAAATCTTCATTTAACCCATTCAGGGATTGTGTTTCCAGACAAAAATCCACCTTGCCTCCCTTCTTAGCAAGGCATTATCAATGTCCCCTCCGCGAAGTCCCAAAGAGACATGTTCAACACCTTGAAATTGAACAGATGTTGTGTCCCCTTGGTGTGACAGATTTATGTGTCGTGCTAACGGTGTATCCACACTATTCCTAATAGTGCTGGCATGCTCTAATATGCGGCGACGCAGTTGGCGTGACGTTTTGCCAACATACATCAAGTCACATTTACAGGTTGCTAGGTAAACAACACCACATGTTTTACAATTAAAAAAATCTTTAATTGTATATATTTTTGAACCATTCACATTCTGAATAGTCTTTTGGGGGTTAATAAAGCTGCAGGCTTTACAAGCCCCACATTTAAAGGTACCCTTTGTAGTGTTAGTTAGCCACGTTGTCATTGTCAGTGTTTTGTAGTTGCTATGTACCAGGGAATCAGACAGATTTTTGGATCTCCTATATGTAATGGAGGGGGTGTCAGAGAGCACTTTCCTGTATATTTCGTCCTCTAAGAGGATATGCCAGTGCTTGTTGATTACTCTTTTAATTTCCCTCCACTGTTTACTGTACGTGCCAATAATTCTAATTGGACTTGGTTGGTTTTCTATTTCTTTTTTGCCATACAGTAAAGTGTTTCTATCTGATTGTTTGGCGCGTTTGTACGCTTTGTTTATGCAGCTTTTGCTATAACCTCTATTCACAAATTTTTTGCTCATTACCTCTGATTGCTTCTCAAAATCTTTTATGGTGGAGCAGTTTCTTTTTACTCTTAAAAATTGTCCCACAGGGATACCCTCAATTTGAGGGTTGGGGTGGTGGCTTGTGAACAGTAGTAAATTGTTGGTGGCTGTGGCTTTGGTATGAACCGTAGATTGTACTAACCCTTGATCATCTTTGAAAATTTCCAGGTCCAGAAAAGTTTTTCTGTCCTGGTTAATTTCACTGGTAAGGCGTAGATTGTGGTCATTCTTGTTCATAGCCTTCACAAACTTGTTAAACTCTACCACTGTTCCACTCCACAGACACAGAACGTCGTCAATATAGCGAGACCACAGTTCGACGTGCTGTGTATGTGTGTGCATCTCTTGAGTGAAGACTTTTGTCTCCTCCCACCATCCAAGGAAAATTTTCGCATACGTTGGTGCACATGTCGTGCCCATCGCAGTCCCTTGTAGTTGGTGGTAAAAAGTACCTTTGAATAAAAAATAGTTACGTTTCAAAACAAAATTGAGAAGTTTGAGTATAAATTCATTGTGTTTTAGATACTCAGAACTTCTAGCTCTTAGAAAGTGTGACACAGCTCCAATCCCCACTGGATGTTGTATGCTAGTATACAGCGATTCTACATCTAATGATGCTAGAAATGTATTTTTAGAAATCTGTATACCTTCTATTTTCCTCAAGATATCAGTGGTATCTATCGTGTGGGAGGGGAGGCTGGTCACATATGGTCTCAGGACTTGGTATAAGTAAGTACTGGCGTGTTCATTAAGAGACACAATCCCGGAAACAATCGGTCTTCCTGGGGGATTCTTGGCGTTTTTATGGAGTTTTGGAATGCTATAGAATGTGGCTACTTTTGGCTTCTCAACCAACATGTATTTAAATTCCTGTTGTGAAATCACTTTACTATCTAGGCCTTCCTGTAAGATTTTCCAAAGGTCTTTAAAGTATGTGATAGTTGGATCATGTGGTAATACTTCATAGCAACTTTTGTCACTCAGTAGCCTGACATTCTCTGAGTAATATCTTTCTTCTTCCAAAATAACAATGTTTCCCCCTTTATCAGAGGGCTTGATTATGATCCCCTTTAGTTCTGTTAGTTCTTTTAAAGCACCTTTTTCTTTTTTTGTCAAATTCTCCTGTCCCCCCCTGAGGACATTGTTTGTAAATCCCTGGTTACTAGTTTGAGAAACATACTAATGTTGGTATCTGTGCTTATTGAGGGTGTAAATCGACTTTTCGGTTTGATGGTAGTGAAGGGGCCAAGACCAGGTACTTTGTTGGTATCATCCTCTAGGGACATAAGGGTTCTTAAGTATTCGCAATCTTGATCATCTGCTAGTTCTAGAAATTCCTGGGGTAAGGTCAATGTTTCCCTTCTTTTATGGAATTTCTTAAGAGCTAGTTTCCGGCCAAAGAGGTTCATATCCTTGACCCAAGTAAACACATCAAAATTACACGATGGAGTAAATGACAGGCCTTTTTTAAGGACCTGTTCTTGTAGGGGAGTGAGGGTGATAGTTGTTAAATTAATTACTTGTAGTTCATTTTTATCTCTTATTGGGGTTGGTGATAACGCCTCCTCCAATTCCTCCCTCTGCCCCTGTATCCCCATATCTCCCTGTTTATTAGTTTTTCCCTTGCCTCGTCTGGTTTTTCGCCCCTTCCTCTCGGACCCCCACCTCGTCTACTCCTCTCCCGTTGTAACTCTAAAAAAGACTGGGGGTTGGTGTTGGTAGTATTATCTGGGTTAGTGTTACTCTCCTCTATATCAGAGTTTTCCCACTCAGTGGACGATTCGTGATATTCCTTATGCTGGTTCGTAAATATTACCTGTCTTAAAGTCATTGGCATCTCTCAAAAAATTCTTATGCTTATTTCTCTGCTGTCACTCAAGTGCAGTACCAAATATGAGGGGGAAAACCCCATACCAACTACTGGCAACCTGACAGTTCCAGGGTTTACTGCCAGCTCATTGGGTAGAATGACCCTGGGGTGACCCTGCTACAGATATATTGTTTCTGACTGTAATACTGTACTAGACCACCTGTAGGCACATTCAAAATAACCCAGTGCGTACAGGAAGTATATTATGGATTTGCATAGTCAGACCAATAGAACAAAGAGATAATGATCCCTATGCAGTGTTATTCTGATATTCTGTAAAGAGATTAACATATTCTAATTTTGTTAATATGTCTAAATATGTAACACACACCAAACAACACTACCACAGAAGACCTGTTTGTCACTTGCTGAGTGTGTGCTGTGGGCTTTAAATTGAATTTCTCTGTAACACTTCTTGTAAGACTAACAGTATTATTTGTATCATTTATCCAAAGAAACTTCAAAACATCCATAGAATAAGAAAACTAGAACTAAAATACATGCCCTGCAACATTCTAAAAATAACAGGTCTTTCTGACTCATTGGAGTGACCTATAATACTTGCCTACCTCTTTTTGTGATAAGTTGAGACTATAATTTCTTGCTCTGCCTTTCCTTGCTCCCATTTCTCCATATTAGAGATGTGCAAACTTTCCTAACGCATTGGCAACAAGTTCGCTTCATGCTAAACGTCAATGGGCTTTTCATGGTTGACTCATTTCGATGATTAACCTCTTTCGAAATTCAATCGAACTTGGAAAAAAAAAAGTTTAAAAAAAGTCACAGGTCTGCTACAGCAATTGATCACTTTCAAAAAGTGAAATACATACATACCCCGCATTAACATACGCAATGGGTCAAGGGCATGTATGTATTGTATTGTATGTCTTTATTTATACTGTATTACGCCAAAAGTGTACTCACCGCTTCACAAAGAATACAGTACAGGGAATTTTAAAAATACAATAAGTGCAGCAAAAATCAGACAATGGGAAAGGAAATCCCTGCCCTGAAGAGCTTGCAAGTAGAAAAAGAACGTGAACAGCGCACTGCCAGGGAGTCAGGTGCTGAGAAAATAAAAGTCCATTTATTTCAGAACATATCTGATAAAAAACATCACCCCAGGGGGGGGTAACAAACAACCTCTTACGCGTTTCGTACGGGTAGGTCCTTTATCAAGGAGTGTGGAACAAAGAGCAACAAGGGTGCCTTATATACCCCTACTTAATAAGAAAATTACAAACACATGAAAAAAACTCCCTGAATTCAGTTCATGGAGGTCCAGCCTCAAGAAGGGCTCACACTTTTACCCCCAATTTGCCAAGAGTCCGTTTTTAATGACTTTTGAGAATTTGGTGATAAGGGACTTATGTATCCTAGCAGAGGGTTTTTCATGTTCCTACACGGCTAATCATAATTTTAAATAAAGGAGAGAAACAGGCGCTGTTATCTCTACAAAAGAATTCCATGATTGTAATTAAACATGCTGATAAAGGGGGTGCAGTGGTGGTGCACCTATTGGCAACTTGGGGATGTCACTACCTACTCTGTACTACCAAGTGAACCCACGGAAGGGTTCCTCGAAGTGTATAAGGGACTTATAGAGATGGGTGAAATCACTTAAGTCTTGAATAAAACTGAAAGAGTTTTTTTGTGGAACCCCAGTCCTACTATTCCTGTTTTCTACCATCTCCCAAAGGTCCATAAGACATTGGTCGACCCTCCGGGGAGACCAATCGTTTTGTCCATTGGATCTTTGGGAGATGGCTTATCTAAGTATATTGATCAATATCTGCAACCGTTTGTTAGAGGTTTACCCTCCTTTTTGTTGGACTCAGTGGATTTGATCAATAAATTAAAATCTGTAAAATGGGGACCCCAGTCATGGTGGGTAACCCTAGACGTTACATCATTGTACTCTGTTATCAAACATGACCAAGGGGTGGCAGCTGTCAATTATTTCATAGGGGGTCCAGATAGTAATCAATTCCACACAGCATTTATTCTAGATGCCATTAATTTTTTACTCACTCACAATTATTTTTTATTTGATCACAAATGTTATTTACAGCAACAGGGCACCGCGATGGGCACAAGTTTTGCACCGGTGTATGCTAATTTATTTATGGGGTGGTGGGAATCACAATTCATTTTCACGAGCACTAATAGATTTAGAAAGCACATCACGTTCTACAAGAGGTTTATTGATGACCTCATTATGGTTTGGGAAGGGGATTTGGTCACATTGCATGCTTTTTTTGATTAAATTAATCAGAATACTATTAATTTAAAATTCACTTATAAATATGATTTGCACCATATTGACTATCTGGACCTTTGACTATTCATAGATATTGAGAGAAACATTCTAACCGAAACTTTCAGAAAACCAAATTCGAGAAATATGTTAGTCAGAGCAGACAGCTGCCACCCCCAAGCAGTCATTAAAGGTGTCCCTAAGGGCCAATACCTCAGACTGAGGAGAACTGCTCCACTGAGGAGGGCTTTTCACGACAGTCTGGGGAGTTGAGCCATCGATTCCAACAACAAGGTTATAATGTCAAAGAGGTAACTAGGACTCTGAAAGAGGTATCATGTATTGATAGAGAGACATTGTTGAGTATTCAAGCTAAGGGGGGCCCCAGAACAGATGAGATATCAGAAATAAGGGTTTCACAACCTAACGTTTTGGTAAAAGGAGATAGGAGTATGGGTAAAAAGGGACACTCAGGCCACATAGGAAAGGACACACCATTTATGTTTACACAATACAACAAATGTAGTCAACAAGTTCAAAGTATTATTTGAAAACACTGGAATATCTTATCATTGGACAAAAGTCTAAAAAATTGTATTACAAAAGGCCCGCGGTTTGTTTATCGAAAAGCTAAGACAATCGCTTCTTACGTGTCCCCAAGCTATGTAACTACACCTACTACCACTAAGAAATTTATTACAAAAGGGTCCTTCAGGTGTGGAGGATGTAAAATCTGCCAATTTATGGTACCTTCAGTCCAATTTGAAAGTGCTTCTTCTGGGTGTTCATTTCCGATTAAAACCTTTATTAATTGTGACACACAGTACGTTATATATCTTTTAACGTGCAAATGTGGAATTAATTATGTAGGAAGGACCACAAGATCTCTAAAGGTTAGGATATTAGAACACATAAGGCTGATTAAAAAACAGGACTGTTCACATCCAGTATCGAAGCACTTTTTGGTTTGTGATAAAGGAGGCATAAAAGGATTAACAGTGAAAGGCATTGAAAGGGTGTTTTTGAATGAGAGAAGGGGTGATTTGCTCAATCTTTTGGACCACAGGGAGGCTTACTGGATATTTATGTTACAAACCAGAGCCCCCTGCGGTCTGAATATTGAGTGGAATCTGAGCCATTTTTTGACCTAATGAATATGTATGTATATGTTTCTGCTTTAGACTGAATCTTAGCCTTTATATTGTCTATATTATGGCGATCGTGTCTATTTTTCCACATAAAGTTCTACTTGTTATCTGATTATATAAAGAATTATTCCGATAGACTAAATAAACTAAACTAATAATGTATTTATTGTTATTTTATTATATATTTTTTTATATAAACATTGTAGGTTCACTATTGCATCATTCAGGGAGGATGTACATATTTCTTGAGGATAAGGATGTCACACTGTTCGTTTGGTATTCATGTATCATTTTTATGTAAAGATAATGATATAGATGATTGTGGATACACATTGTATTTTATTGTATATGTTTTCATTGTGTGACTGGAGCAATAAGGGTTTTTTTCTACCCTTGGTGATCATAGTTGTTGCGCTTGTATACCCTATATATACACCTCAAACCCACCTTAGCAAACTTGACACCCTCTACAATTCAATTTGTCGTTTTGTTCTCCAATGCAACTACAACACACATCACTGCGAAATGCTCAAAGAACTAGATTGGTCAACACTAGAGTCTAGGCGCAAAGTTCACCTTTCCTGTCTTGCCTTTAAATTTTTCATGGGCAAGCTACCCAGCTACCTGAACAAGCTCCTCACCCCTACCACTTGCAGCACTTATCACCTGAGATCAGACTCCAAAAGACTGTTCATGGTCCCAAAGGCTCAACAAAGTATCTGGACGTTCCTCCTTCTCCTACCGTGCACCCCAAAACTGGAACAACCTACCGGAAACCCTCACATCCACCACCAGTTTAAGTTCTTTCAAATCTAAGGCTGTCTCACATTTTAACCTGGTCTGTAACTGTTTCATACGCTCATAATATATATTTTCTTTAACTGTGCACGCAATGTCTTGTATATAATGTATACCCTGCTCATTTATGTAACTGTACTTGTAACCATGTATTATTTGTTTTACTCTGTGCCCAGGACATACATGAAAACGAGAGGTAACTCTCAATGTATTACTTCCTGGTAAAAATATTTTATAAATAAATATAGGGTACTTATTAGCATGGGTCTTATGTTGATATAAGGAGCGCTATTACACATTATTAGATCCTCCTGACCATCCAAGGCCATCAGGTATGGTGCCGATGAGAGGGGAGTGTTGCCTACTCATCCCAGTCTTTGATTGGTTGACGAGTGGCACCTCTACACCTATGGGTAGCCTGAAGGGGCGTGCCTTGGGGGCGGAGAATTGTTATGTGAACTTAGACTTATGAATACACCCATCGGGTGCCCTTCCCTTTAGTGCGCATGCGCGTGGTGAGCCGGGGGCGTGTCTACCAGCCGATGCTTGCTTCGGCGGCGGTGGCACCTCGCGTGACGTCATGCGCATGCGTGGTAGGGAGCGGGCCGAGTTCCTTAGGTTATCGTCATATGAGAGATATTAAGTCATCACAGACTAGGAATATACCTAGCTGGTGCCCTTCCTTTTAGTGCGCATGCGCGTGGCGAGCTGGGGGCGTGTCTACTTACCGATGTTTGGTCGGCGACGGTGGCGCCTCGCGTGATGTCACGCGCATGTGCAGTGGGTTGTGGGCAGAGTTTTTTTTCATGTGTTTGTAATTTTCTTATAAAGTAGGGGGTATATAAGGCACCCTTGTTGCTCTTTGTTCCACACTCCTTGATAAAGGACCTACCCGTCCGAAACGCGTAGGATGTTGTTTGTTACCCCCCCTGGGGTGATGTTTTTTATCAGATATGTTCTGAAATAAATGGACTTTTATTTTCTCACCACGTGACTCCCTGGCAGTGCGCTGTTCGCTTTCTTTTTCTACTTGTATCTGGATTATCTCCATGGCTGGCACGCCACAGTGGACCCTTAGAGACGGCAGGAGTGTGTAAGGATTATACATCTTTATGTTTGACCATTATAGTTGAGTACTCTAACTTGGACTGTGTAAGCTACTATGAAGCAATAATTCTACATGTGGTTATGAGTGACTCACAGGCCATCCTATTTGCAAGCCAACTCTGCTATATTGGGGTCCTTGAAGATTCATACTCTATGGATTAGTCGTTGTATGGTGGAGTGTGGCAGGACGGCCTGTAGCCGAGGTCAGGGAACAGTCCACACGTATAGTTTCAGGATAAATAAAAACGTTCAGTGGCTTTATTTCTCCACAGTAACATAAACATGCGGGTACAAACTGTCCCTTAACAAAATAAATCCTGTCCACTTTGGGAGAAAACGACTAATAACACAGCAGACCTATCTAGCAGGCTGGCTGGCTAAACCAGAACCAAACCAAACCATAAGGGTACTTTAAGCAGTCAGTAAACAAATGATAATCTCTCATTAGTTTGAAGTAGTCTTTGGTGAAATCCCTCTGGCTAAGGGCTCACGCAGCAGTGTGCTTCTCTCTCTCTCTCTCTCTCTGCAGCTACTGCCAGTCACATGACCTTTATCTACCTTGCTGGCTCTCAGGTGTCACTAAAGAGTTCTGATTTCCTAACTTCCACCTGAGTTAACCCTTATGAGTGCTGGATGAAGCACTCAGACATATGTCTCCCAGGCGTAACTGATAGGATGACTTCACTCTGTCACAAACCTCCCTGTTTGTGTGTGGCTATGTCACACACGGCTGAAGCCCGACCCTCCATCCTCCCTTGACAAAAAATCAGCATTTCCATGGTCCTTTCCAGGTCTATGCTGAATATCAAAAGAGAAGGGTTGAGGGCAATATACCACCTGGTCAACCTTGGATTTGTGTCCTTCATGGTGTTAACCACTTCAAGGGCGCATGGTCAGTGACCAGGGTGAATGTACTCCTGCGACATAATGTCTCAAGGCCTCAATTGCCCATTTTACAGCGAGGCACTCCTTCTCAATAACGGAATACCTCACTTCCCTTGGGAACAGCTTCCAGCTGATGAACAGTATGGGGTTTCAACACCATCAAATTGCTGAGACAGCAACTGCTCCCAGTCCTACCTCTGAGGCATCCGTCTGGATGATTGAAGGGCTCTTTAAAATCTGGGCGAAGAGCGGGGCCCCTCTGACAAGCATTTTTTAGCATGTCAAAGGCGTCTTTGGCACTCCCAAGACCATTTAACTTGGGTCGGGGCACTCTTTTTTGTCAGATGTGTTAGGGGTGCAGATATTTCTGAACAATTGGGGATAAAACCGCCGGTAATTACATGCTACCCCAAAAGGGAGCGAACCGTGTTTTGTCTTGCGGGGTGGGGACTTCCTTATGGCGGCCCACCTTGCTAGCTAGTGGCCTTACTATCCCTCCCCAAGGCATAGCCCAAGTATTTGTAGGGATTTACCCAGGGCACATTTTTTGGATTTGCAGTGAGCCCTGCTTCTCTTAAGGATGTTAGTACTGCCCTTAACCTTTTTATATGAGACTGCCAGTGTCTGCTATAGATGACAATGTCATCCAAGTAGGCCGCGGCATATGCCCATGGGGTCGTAGTACCTTGTCCATTAACCTTTGAACGTGGTGAGCCCCCATGTAACCCAAATGGCATAGTGACGAATGGTATAAACCGAGAGGGGTGGCAAAGGCAGTTTTGCATTTGGATTCTTCCGCTAGAGGTATCGGCCAATATCCTTTCGTGAGATCTAGGGTGGAGATATACTCTGCTTTACCAAGCGAATCAAGCAATTCATCCACACCTAGGCATTGGATATGCATCAAATCTGGATACAGCATTCACCTTTCGCCAGATCCACGAAAACCCACCTCCATCTGGTTTGGGACCAACACGATAGGGCTACACACATTCGCTGTGGGACTCCTCGATCTCGCCCCCAATTCCAACATTCTATTATCTCCCTCTCTCTACCAGGTCTTTTCGGCCCTCTGGCATCTATAGGGATGGGACCGTACTTTACGCAGGTTCTGTCTCAATCCTATGGGACACTAAATCAGTCTGACCTGGCAGCTCAGAAAAAACATCTGGGAACTGGTCACATACATCAAGTAGGTCTGACCTTTGTTCCATGTTAAATGCATCTCCCATGGGAACCTGATGGTCAGTGTACGTACTACCCTTAGAAGCTTTGGACCCAATATCTCTCCTTCCCGAGGGTGAATGAACAGTGATCTATCGTTTTCCAGGGTTTCAGGAGGTTCACATGGTAGATTTTGTACCTTCTTGGACCTGGTTGAGAGATCTCATAGTTCACCTTCCGTGCGGCGGGAGAACTTGGAAGGACCCTGCCACTTCGCAAGGAGTTTACTCTCTGATGTCGGTAGTAGTAGCAACACTTGGTCCCCAGGTTGGAAGACCCTCAAGCGAGCATTTTGGTTGTACTGTCTCTTGACGTTCTTGAGAGATTTGAGGTTTTCCTTCGCAAACCGCCTATCATGTTCAGGCGGTTTCTAAGGTCTATGACATACTGAAGGGTATTCTTGGAGGGGGAGGGCTCCTCCTCCCAGGATTCCTTCAGTAGGTCGAGCAGAATACCCGAGGTTGGCGTCCATATAGGAGCTCAAACGGGGGGAGAAGCCTGTGGATATTGGGGAACTTCTCGTACCGCAAACAACAGGAAAGGGAGAAGTTCATCCCAAGCTCGTTTTCAGTGTCCACAAACTTCCTAAGCATAGTTTTTAAAGAACGGTTAAACCTCTCCAATCCATCAGTCTGAGGATGGTAGACCGCGTGTCCGGACGGATTTTACCTCCAATAACTCAGGACATCCTGCATTAACTTTGCCATGAAATTTGTTCCCTGGTCAGTTACATTACTTGGGAAGTCCTACCAAGAAAACAGTTCTAACAGCCTGTGAGCACAACTGTTAAGCAGTGGCTGATCTCAGAGGGAAGGCCTCAGGATACCTGTGGCATAATCAACAACAAAGAGTATAAATTTATGTCCCTTGCGAGAGGGTTCTAAAGGTCGACCAGATCTACCCCAATACTCTCGAATGGGACGGCTACCAAGGGCAGAGGAACCAAAGGAGCCAGCTTCTGTCCTTTTGGCTAGTTAACTGGCATCAGAACATGTCTCACATAGTTTCATGATGTCACCATGTATGCCTGGCCAGTATAAAACGGGACGAGATGCGGTCAGTGGTCTTATCTCTGCCAAATGACCACACCCATGGGGAGAGTATGGGCTAGGGTAAACACTGTTTTAATCGACCCTTTAGGGACTAGTATCTGTAAAAGACCTCCCCTGTTTATGTAAACTATTCACACGATATAGTATGTCATTCAACAGTTCAAAATGTGGAAACACTTTTACACCTTGTTCATCTATATCTTGTTGTTGACCTGTACCACCTTCTCATAGTCTAGCCAGAGCTGGGTCTTATTTGGCTTCATTTTAGGCAGCATCACAGTGGGTATTTGGAATCCCTGGTCTGCCTGGGGTTGGGCCTTCGACCAGCAGTTGGAGTAGCTTTTCCTCTCGCCGGGCCTGTTGCTCATCTTGCTGGGCTTGTCGCACAGCTTGCTGGGCTCTTTCGCTCATCTTGTGGGCTTGTCGCTCTGCTTGCTTCTCTGCTAGTTTGAACTGTTGCTCAAGGAACTGAGAAAAAAAATTCTCCATTTTTTTTTGTGTGGCCCTTCAGATACAGGGGCCGTCCGACGTCCCACTTCTGACACCACCTTGTGGCAGGACGGGTAGCCGAGGTCAGGGAACTGTTCACACGTATAGTTTCGGATAAATAAAAAACGTTCAGTGGCTTTATTTCTCCACAGTAACAAACATGCGGGTAACTGTCCCTTTAACAAAATAAATCTGCTCCACTTTGGGAGAAAAACTGACTAATAACACAGCAGACCTTTCTAGCAGGCTGGCTGGCTAAACCAGAACCAAACCATAAGGGTACTTTAAGCAGTCAGTAAATAAATGAATAATCCTTACTTTAGTTGAAGTAGTCTTTGGTGAAATCCCTCTGGCTAAGGGCTCACGCAGCAGTGTGCTTCTCTCTCTCTCTCTCTCTGGCAGCTACTGCCAGTCACATGATCCTTTATCTACCTTACTGGCTCTCAGGTGTCAGCTAAAGAGTTCTGATTTCCTGTGACTGTGGGACAATAGCCATGAGTGCAGTCTATTGGGATGCTTGATTTGTGGGGCAAGTTTTCAGGTTAAATGAAAAGGTTAACACCATTTACAGGGGAAGAGATGGCAGGGAGCCGTGGGTGAGATCAGGTGTGTATGTCTGGCTTCAGGCTTAGGGGAGATCCCCAGCAGCAGGAAGGAGTAGATAGAGGGTGTGAATAGAGGATTTGTGTTGGTGTTTTTTATTGAGGGTTGTTGGGAGAGAGGTGTATAAATAATGGTGCAGTGGGGAGTGGGGAAGTTGGAGAGAACAGGGACATTCACCAAGGAGTGAGGAAACAGTAAACAGAAAAAAGCAGAAATGTACTTAAAGTGAAGTACTACCTTTTTTTCCACTTATCGATGCATGTACTGCAATCGTCATATACGTGCATCACTGATGTAAATAACGGCTCTATAGTCTCCCCGCTTGCGCACAGCTTCGGTACAGGTAGGGAGCCGGTATTGCTGTTCAGGATGTGCTGACAGGCGCATGCATGAGCTGTCGTTTGCCTATTGGGGCGATATCTCCTTACTCGCGAGTGTACTTAAAGTGAGTGTCCTTAAACTGGGGTATGCCTGTACTGTAGCAAATTTGAGACATATCGCTAAAAGCTTTGGTGCCAAAAGGGTGTTGGACATTTTTTATGTCATTTAAAAAAAACTTTTTGGAAAGTTTCATCATCGAAATGGTGTCTAAGTGAATCTCAGCAGGTTTACACATCTCTATTCCAACTATAATTCAGCGACTACAAATCTGTTTTTCCCACCCTTTAGAGAATTATTTCCTGACTTGTTTTACACACAGGGAGTCTGCATTTATATGACTCAATTGCTAAGGTGACTCATCATTACCACTGCTAAAATTGATTTAAAAGTCCTGCAAGTCACTTAGTTAGCGATGAAGTAGCCCATCCAGATCCCTGAAGAAGAAATGAGCAACAACCTCATAACGTTAGCTGAAAGTTATAACGCCACTTCAGGTGTTGACACGTGTGGCGCTCTGGCTGAGCAAGATCTCCATCTGTGTCTTAAATACAAATACAGCCCACAATAACAATTCCATTTTTGTGTCATTTGGAAGGGGTACAGTATTAGACTTCTGCGTTCTTCTACATGTCTGTAGTTGCTAATCCTTTCAAAGCAAACTCATTCATATAAAACTGGCTAAGTGACAACTACAATTACTGCAAATACACATTTACTTTACTTTATTTATTTTATATTTAGAATTATCATATTATCAGAATGACAGTGTTTGTGAAGAAAATTCTATTTTTTCTTCTATTTATAAATATAATGCATAATTGTTTTATCACAAATTCATTAAACATTGCAGGGTAGTATCATATTTTTTTCAATTGGAAACTATTCTGGTTAGTCTGAGGCAACCTGATTTGGAATCACTGCTTTCACGAATATATAGTTCCGGTCTAGTGTACATTATTTGATTGCAAATTTCAAGGAGACTTTTTTCAATAAAATGTACTGTATCCCAATTTGGCTTATTCACTCTCCATCATTTTTCAGCTCTTAAACATTAATCTATTTAATCTTAATGTGATCCTGAAAATGTTGAAATTAATGTACAGTATGTCATTCTTTTTCTGCTCCACTTAAATTACTGCTGCTTATCAGATAACGATTTCCCCAAGTATCACTTTAGTAATTATCGGAATTATTTATTTTAGTCCTTGGTAGAGATGGGCAAAACGGCCCAAATTAATTTCCCGGATTTTCTCGCATTTGCCCCCAAAATCTGTTTTACGGTGTAAAATTTGCAGACGCATTTGGTCGGTTTTAATCCCCGCGGATTCATCAAGATCCGCCATTGGATACAATCAGTTGACGGATTTATAGAATCCAATCCACGGATTTAGCAATCCGTTGGTGGATTTTTAAGATTGCAGAATCCATAGAGTGTGTTGGTAATAAAAATAAAAAAATCTGCGAAAAGCACATTTTTGAGATTGATCCATGGAAATCCGCAAACAAAAAGGAATCGACCAATCTGCTGCAGATCCAAATTCTCCCCCAAAATTCTCCCTTCCCTAGTCGTTGGTATCATATAGGTTCTCATAGATACTAATCTAGCCCCTCTTCCCCCTCCCAATCGCAGATCGGGTCCCCTAAGGTGTTCTGGGGTCTGACTAGTGTCTTTGTGTGGTGCATACATGCTGGCAACAGGAGGGCCTGAGTCTCCCGCGATGACATGGGGGATAATAGGAACAGGTTACTGGGGTGGATGCCTTCGTTCTGGTTCAATGGTGCAGCGCCTCCATCTATAGTAAGCCCCAGGAATGCAGGGTGGAATCCTTACCACAGAGTTTCCCCACAGGGATGAGAGATTCCAGTCTCACACAAGGGTTATCTTTAAAAGCAGCAGTCTCTTTATTCTCCAGGGCAGCAGCAGCAGCCGACAGGTACAGTGATGCACAGTCCACTAACTGTTCTCCCTTGTGATGGTCTTGCCTCCACTCTGGACCGAAGGCATCCAGAGTGGGGCTAGCTTTTCCCTCACCCCCTAAGCAGGGTGAGAGGTACTTGGTCCACCTCACTAACTATAGTTAGATCAGCTCTACTCATGAGCTGATCACTCCTCTGTTTTCTAACTCACTAACACTTCACACTCCAACAAATCACTACTACTAAATAGGAAGTGACACTGCTTTATGTACCCTCCAGTAGGCACCGCCCCTGCATCTCTTGATTGGACACAGGGTCACGTGACCTACCTTCACGTACACAACCCAGTGTCATAAGCGGGGGAAACCCATGTCAACGCCTGGCAATCTGCCCTTACCAGAGTTTACACACAGGAGGAGGATAGAACTATAGCCCCATTTCTTACCAGGGCTACACTAACATTACATTTTTGATGTTAATAAAGACATTGATCTTTCTCTAATATGTCCAAATATTAACGCAACACAATGTAATCTCTCTTCTGCATTGCTTGCATTTTAATGAGTAACGCTCATATTGTGAAGCATATTACATTTTTCGTTTCTGTCTTACACAAATAAGGAAATATCATAATATTAAAAATGAAAAAGCTTCTTACATTGGACACTCAAAAGTAAAAAAATAAATTGCTATAAGCTGAAGCACACATTTGCTTTAGTATAGATACAGTACAGATGTAGCATGCATTAATGCTCCCACTGGCTCCTTGCAGCAGGACACACACAACACGCCAGTGGAAACAGACACGTGTCCGCATTAGCTGTGCATGAAAAAGGGATGGGGCGAATGCATTATTACACCGACTGCCACGCGCCAGCAAGTGCAATGACGCCTGCTACATCTGGTCATTGGCCCTTTAGTGTTATCACTAGTGCACAATAGGTGAAATGACATAATATGAAATTCCCAACTCTGTTTTTCAAATGAGTATATTATACATATTGAGACAATTTAAATAGTCTTCTGATCTACTGTAATAGTGTAAAGCAGTAATCACGTTTAAAAAAAAAATTATTCTTATCTAAACTGGATGGTCCCACAGAATTCAACGGTGGTGACCCACCCCCCTGGTTCCAGAGATATAGATGCTGCAGACGTTATTGCTATTGCTGGCACATTGCTTGGGGACATAAGCAATGCGTCAGTTTGATAAGAATGCATTGTTTTGAATCAGCCATGGGAAAAAGGGGCTATCTCACTACTTCAACGGCGGGGGCAATAACATCTGCTATATTTGCGTTCTGACCCCCACCAATGCACAAAATAATGTGTTAAATAACACGTGTTATCGCCTTAACCATTGTTTTCAATAGCACTACTGGTAAATAACGCACCACTGTTAATGCAACGCATTCCATAATCTGTGCAATCACTTCTGCTACAGTACATGTGTATTTTTTTTGTGCTGGTTTTGACACAACTACTGTACAAATATAGTGGCGGACTACAAACGTGGCAGCTGGGGGTCACAAATTTCCCCAGTGGCTCACCACTCCTTAATCAGGGGGTTGCGAGCCATTGTGGGCCACTTATAAGCTCTTGGGGAACCCTCCATTCCATAAAGATAAAAAAAAACAATTGTAGGCCGGATTGATTCTTTAAAATGCATAAAACTATTGGGAATAACTTGCAGAACTTTACATGACCTGTGTATGTAGTCTACTATAAGAAGCCAGCAGCTATTTCTCTATCTCTCAATGTTATTTTGCAACGTCAAATAATTGTACAAAAAGGAAAAGATGGTTTCACTGAAACCAGAAATGGCTGTAATACTGTAGGTACTGTACTTTATCTAATACCAGAATACAAATCTGATACCTAATTAACTACTAACTAATGTAGAAATATATAGTAAATATTTAGTGTAAAGTTCTGGATCAATTTAATTATCAGTGATACAGTATGTTCAGTTGGTCATGGACAAAAAAGCTTAAAAAAGCAATTAAACGGGTTCAAGGTCATCTCCGGTGGAAAATCAAAAAACGTGACATCAGTAGTTGATATTGCAAAATTCTATTGGGGGTGATCTCGGTGGCCATGTTTGAAGTCCGCCGCCATGTTTCTGTTTTTTTTTTCCCCATTACTGATACACATAAATGACATATCTCCAATGTCCTTGGACATTGTGGGAATTCAGTGACCTCTGGGGAACCCCCCAGCTCAGGTAAGATTAAAACAATGAAAAAAAGTTCCCAAGCTACTGTAACCTAAATGAGTGTAATTTTTTCTGGCGGCACCATAAGTGCCACCGGACTTCTGGCACTTCACCTCTTAAAAAAAAAGAAGTTTCTATGATGTACTTAGTATGTCATAAGGGCCTCTAGCATGTCAGGGCTCATGCTGTACCAGGTATGTGATAAGGGAAGCAAAGGTTAAATGTGCCATGTCTGGGAATCTGGGAGTCAGAGTTCTCTCCGTTATCAAAGCATATCAAGAAATTGAATGGGCAGGATTGTACCTTCAAGCTGGACAAAAGAAACCGTGAGTGCATATCACATATTAGCTGTTTTTTTTTACACAGTACATACAGTAACTTCGAAGCATGATCTTTTTTCAAGAAGTAGTTGGGTGGTTATTTTCTTTATAGTAATAGAACTTTGTTTGAATAAATTCACATTAAAATTGATGCCAGGTCAAGGACATGCAGTAGGCAGAGGTCGATTGGCAAAACCAGCATTGCAAAATTAATTACAAGAATATTTAATAAAAAGTTAAATAACTTACAAGGCACAAAATATTACATTTCTATTTGTTGTTAATTATGTTTAGTCAACAATAATACCTTTTAGACTGGTATGTGATCATGCTTGCCTTTTTTCTAAATTGAGATATTTCAGCTGCCAAAAGGTTTTGAGTCATACTTTGGAAAATTATCAGCTATCTACCCAATTCTCACGACTACACTATATTAAGCCGGCTCTGTTGGACACCCTAGATAAGTATTACAATTTCATCAAAGTATTATGTAATGTTGTTTATTTATAATTTTTTCTCATTGTTCTGTATTGTGGAATATGTTGGCACCTTTTTAATAAATATACAGATGTACTTCATTTAGGCATGATTCTGCTCTAATAGTACATTTAAATAAATAAATAGTATCCATGTGATTTAAGTAAAGGGTACTGGCAGATCCCCCTGACCCATGATGCTAGGAGAAGTCAGCTTTCCTCACTCCGAGTAGCCTCTATGAGTTCTTAGTGATGCCATTCGGGATGAAGAATGCCCCGGCTACCTTCCAACGCCTGGTCAGTAGGTTGCTGGAAGGGATGCAGAGTTACGCAAGGGCATACCTGGATGATATTGCTGTCTTTAGTAATTCATGGGAATCACATCCAGTGCATGTAGCAGTGGTGCTAGCCAGAATTAGGGAAGCAGGGCTTACCTTGAAGCCCACTAAGTGTTTGGTAGGAATGGCGGAGGTGTTGTACCTAGGGCACAGGGTGGGTGGAGGGCATCTGAAGCCTGAACCAGCTAAGGTGTAGGCAATAGTGCAGTGGCCCGCCAAGACTAAGAAGCAGGTTATGGCTTTCCTAGGCACCGCTGGCTATTACAGAAAGTTTGTTCCCCAGTACAGTGCTGTGGCTGAACCCCTGACTGACTTGATACAGAAGCGACTCTCAGTTCTGGTTGTCTGGTCTCCAGCCTGTGAAATTGCATTTCAGGCATGAAAGACCGCATTGGCCAGTGCCCCTATTTTAGCTGCACCAGACTACTCTAAAAAGTTTTTGGTGCAGACCGATGCCTCTGACTTTGGTATCGGTGCTGTGCTCAGCCAAGTGGAGGAGGGAGGAGACCATCCTGTGGTGTACCTGAGCCACAAACTGCTGCCCAGGGAAGTGGCTTATGCCACTATTGAAAAAGATTGTTTTGCGATTGTATGTGCAATCCGCAATTTGCAGCCCTATCTATATGGTCGCCCATTCACGGTAATCACAGACAATAACCCCCTGAGTTGGTTACAATGGGTGTCCGGGGAAAATGCCAAGCTGCTGCGCTGGAGTCTTGCTTTGCAAGAATTTGACTTCACCATCTAGCACAAGTAAGGCAGCGAGCACGGCAATGCGGATGGACTATCCCGCAAAGCCAGTTCTGTTGAACATTTAACCTCAAGAGTTGTCCGGCCCGTTAAACCACCCGACGGGGTGGTTGTAAAAGGCCCTACGCTTTGAGGTGGGGAGGTGTGACGGTAAAGGGGTACCCAGGCCAGTAAATAAAAGGTATTATGCCAGAATGGGTGCCCCTGAGCCTTATTGGGGATTGTAGACTGAGCTCGGAAACCCAGTAATGGCCTCAACACTGTGCTTTTAATAAAAATGTCTGTGTGTCTCCCACCAGGTATAAGGTGGTGAGAATAATGTTATTTCTACTGTAAAATGTATTTCAATAGCAGTGTGTTCCTGTAACCGCGCAAAGGAATAATGTTTTTAAAACCAAGTAGCTCGCAGCACAGCACCCGGCGTTTAGCCAACTTCTGCTAGGAAGGTCCTAGCACGCTGAGATTTGCTGTGAGCACTGGGGGAGGAAAATCATGAAAAAGGTTATAACGCAATTTTTTAAAGTTTTATAAAAATGGATGAATGAAAGTCCCCCTATTTTAATTGTTCCAACCTTATAAGCGTTAGGGTTTTTCATTCAGACGGCCGGAACAGAGGGAAACACTTAAATCGTAATTGCGATACTTTACAAATGTATAGCAGGAAAGTCCTGCGAGGTGAGCAATGCATATGTAACAAGGACTTCTAAGCCACCCCGCTGGTTTGGTTCCACGATGTCTGGAAAAGTCCGTAGTTGAAAGCATTAGCTGACTAAAAGTGTGAAGTAGGGAGGGAAATGCAAGCATCCCCATCTTAGTAAATGTCTGGGCAGATAGCCCAGATGTCTGGCCAGCTTAGACAAAATGTCGCCAGGTAAGGGGGCTTGGTCTGGTATGCTAAGCGGCAAAGGTGCGAGGTTCACGCATGCCCTTAGCAAACTAAGAAGCCCCTCTGCCAGGTTTTGCCAAGAATGGGCAATGCTGGGATAGGTGGGAATATTATTCCCACATACGAGATTGCTGCAGAGGTTACAGATATGGATTTTTACTGCATAAGCATCCCTGCAGCCGATCGGGAGTCAGATTAATCTAAGTTGGATTTTAAACTTTGCAACATCGTAACCCAAGTCAAGAGTTCGTAAGAACTAAGGAATCCAGAACCAATTCTACAGCGGTAGAACGAAGTAAGCATCTGCAGAGGAGAAACAGGGGTTGCGGTAGGCGCCCCTATCCAAAGACTGTTTTCGGCTGTTTACACACAACTCCCGCTCCTGGCAAATTGTGCCTAGAGACTATTTCTAAAGATTTATTTTTGGGAATAGAAGATTTTGTTTTGCCCCATCCCAGTAAGTGTATTGTAAGTGTTTTTTTGTAAACCAAGATGTGTATGTTCATTCTGTAAATAAATTACAATCTATTTTATCTCTATTTTGGTGTTAAAAGCTCTGGTCTCCCGTGACATTCTCAGACAGACATTTAGATTTATATATGTTGCCCCAGTCCCCCTTGGGCTTCCAGTGGCCCCCCTTACCTCCGCGGCGGCTGTGGGTGCTGCCGGAGGATGTGGACAGATGTCGATATGCCAGGTGTTGCAGTGGGAGCTGGAGAGGCGAGCCAGATGCCGGGAGCTCGAGGCGCACCCAGTTAGCGGGGACTGCCATCTTTAGTTGCGCACGCATGCGCTTATGGACCCTGAGGTGCGGCAGCCAAATCAGGGCTTTGCGCATGTGCAAAGAGTGCAGGAGAGGCGGCCTTTAGTTTGCAGGCACCAAAAGAAACTACACCTCCCAGCAACCTCGTGGGCTGCTCGATCATCTGACCCACGGCAGCCAAAAGGGATCTAGTATTCCATGCAGCAGGGAATTGATACATTTGGCGCATCGGGGACCACGCCAGTCAGAGTTGAGACAAGGAAGGGTTAGGTTGTGTATGCAGGGGTCTGTGGCTTATGGACTAAGCCAGATACCCCCTATTAGGCCCCAGCTAGGCCCCGACTCCCACATAGCTTGTGGCTGCTGTAAGGACTTGCCCTTAGACAGGGACACTGCCCCGCTTAGCATTATCAGTGTCAGGGACACCGTGAGACGCCGCAAGGTGACTGCAGCCTGCGGTCCAGAACCTGACCATCAGAGACTATCATCAGTGTGAGACCCTCCAGCTGGATACCACCCACCGTGGAGGCGGACTCATCGCTGACATCGCTGGATCAGTGGATCCTATCTTCTACAGCACGCCCGGGTGTGGAGTCACCCAGCAGGTACCCAACAAAGTGCACCAACTCACCTTCACACATTAGTGGGCAGCGCTGTACCACACATTGGGTGGGGGATTTGACCTCATGGACACCGGGTTGGTTGGGTGCCCAAGGGCCCCTACGTACTTTTGGAGGTATGGCCGTGCAAGGCCTGGTGGGTAGGCTGTAACATATTAGTGTATATAGTAAAACTGTTCTACTTTACAAAGTGTGTAATTCTTATTGTGTCCTGTGACGGGGTCATTCTACACTATAGAATCCCACACAGGTGGAGGCGCTACCGAGCATCATTTCAGGTTACACCCCAGGCTCCCAGAAGCGGAGGCTCAGGCTTCCTGTGAGCCACCAGGTATTGCACCACACACACACACCGTAGCTACACATCTCCTAGGGGGTGGGGTAAAGTGCGCTACATATAGATGAAAAATTGGGATATATGTCAAGGTAAATAAATACTAGCATTATTGTACTACATTGAGACTGAGTGTGAGGAGAAATGTGTCAACACTATGCAATAACGTACAAAGAAGCGAATAGAAGTTATTGCAGTGGTGACTGTATGTTGGATTGCTTATGGATCATTGAAACTCAGAAGCTGTTCTGCTGTGGGTGCATTGGCTTAAGGGAAACACACTGGATTACAATAGTAATATGTATATATAAAAAAAAAGATTTTTCATCAGTAGAGATGGGGGAATTTTTTTGTGAATTTGGAACCGCCTCGGATTGGGTGGTTTCTTTGATCCGTGGATCACTCTCCAAAAGAGAAATCCAAATTTTTGACAATCAGTTTCCAGATTTGTTAAAAAAAGAGACACAAAGAGTGACCGAGCGAGTGACCTTTCTAATTTTATTAACAATCGGCAGTTGTAAATATATCCCTCGAACGTCCCTCCAAATAAATTAGGAAGTCATGCCTGTGCTGAAAAAGGAGCGCACCACAGTGATTTCCTAATTGCTACTGTAGGCAGAGTATATTTAAATGAGTCATGTCCCACACTTTCTTCTTAAAGGATTTCCATACCAACCCTGGGGCAACTATTTAATTTTAATCGCAGCGTATTGTAGCAGGGGGTCTCTGTTGCAGAACCGCATTCATTTTAGGTCCGGGGACCCCCTGCTTCCCGAGTTACAGGCCCTGGTATGGGGTGCCAGTATGCCCCTGCAATGTTTAAATCTCCCGCATCACGTGATCGGGAGATTAAAACGCACAGGAGATACCGGTACCCCATACCAGGGCCTGTAACTTGGGAAGTAGGGGGTCTCCAGGGCTGAAATCATCAATGCGGTTCTGCTCCGGAGACCCCCTGCTACAGTACTCGATTATTAAAATTAAAATAAAAACAGTGCGATGGTCTGTGAGAGCTGTGCAGGGAGATGCGGCTCTCTCTCTGTGCAGCTCTCTCTACAGTATGCAGCTCTTACACACTGCGGCCAGAAGACCTTAGAGGAGAACTTAGAGGGAGGCTGAGATAGCATCGCTGCAGTCCCAAGCGGTATTGGCTTTTTCTTACTTCACGGTTTGAGACTTGTGGAAATGGTTTCTGATTCTTTGTGAATACCGTGATAACACAAATGTCAAACCGTTCGATGGGGTCATATCACATCGTTCCAGATGACTGCAATTTTATCGGCGCTATTAGAATAGGCTACTTAAACTTATTTAGTACAATTACATATTTGTCCACTGATTCGGTCCATGTATTTGTGATCTTACTTAGAAGTTGTTGTTCTGACATGCATCTGTCAGGAAATCTATTTTAGAATAAACCATAACATGGTATCTTCAACACTTGTTTCAACATCCTCTTCTAGTCTAAGGGAATTTGTGTACAGCTTTGTTCTTTTAGAAGAGAGGTTGGAATAAAAGACGTTACAATAGGTTTTCCTTCAGCATTTGCTTATATGTTATATTTTGGATGTTTGATGGTTTGTGATGCTAATAATATTGTCAGGACTTTATCCCAGGGAAGTTAAAATGTCTGCTGCCATTCACCCATGTTAAGACAACAGAGGTTGCCATGGTTACAGCTGAGGCCAGAAAAATACATGGTAACATCTTTTTTAACTAAAAAAGCAAGAAATAGATCACGGCAACACAAACCAGTTTATTTTATGACTTCATTTCCTGGGTTGTTTGCTGCTGTACATACACATTTGCATTTCTCTTTAACAAGAAAAGGTGAACTGGATAGCCAAAAAACGATGAATTGCTGCGTTATTTGGTTGGAGAGGGCAGGTATCTGCAGTCCTGCAGCAAGTTAACGGAAGGGGGAGGGGAGTTCCAAAAGCAGCTGTAAGAAGAACAGTTGTATTCAGTTATTATTACACGTCCTGCAGCATGCGATACCTGATTAGAGGTACAGTTTAATTTCTCTGTCACTGTAAGTAACGAGAACTTCAAAGCAAGTCACAATCTCCAAACATTAACAAGCGTCAGTGCAAGAGGCAGACAGTGAAGTTCTGCCTTTCTTTCACACACTGGCAGAAATAAGTACATCAGCAACAGCTCATCTCTTCATGGTACAGTACTCAAAACCAGTACTGTACTGTACCTGCTAAATATGTATAGGTGGAGGGAATGTTATCATTGATGCCTCTTGGTTTTTTTTCTGCTGAAAAATTCTGAATAATAAATGATGTTCTGAATAAGAACAAACAGAACCCCTCCAAGCTCAGAATCCAAACCCACCACACCATATATATTTGTGTCTAAAGGAGCACTACTGGGATCGTGACCTCATCTATATAACAAAAGATAAAGCCCCAGTGCTACAACCAACATGACAACTTATATAGTTAAATACTTATGTTTTTCTTTTCATAAGTGAGGATCATTTAGTTACAAAAAACCAGGGAGGAGGAGGCACAAACCTCCAAACAATTGTTTACCAATTGAAATTTACAATCACACAGAACCCCTGCAAGCTCGGAACCTAAACTAACCATACCGTATATAATTGTGTCAAAAGGTGCGGCACTGGGATTGTGACCTCATGTATATAACAAAAGACAAAGCCCCAGTGCAACATGTAATATGACACATTCTATAGTTAATAAGTGTAGCACATGTGCCCCCCCCGACCCTCCCCTCTAGGAGATTTAGTCATGGCTATTGCTATTACTAGTGCTGATTATTTGTTTGGCACAGGAGAGCTGAGCTACCCACGATGGTGTGGGGGAAGACAGGCAGACTTTTAGAGATTCCTCTGGTTCTTCTTCTTGGTGACAGCTCCTCCAGACATAGGGGGCATCAGCTTGGCTGATGGTGGTCCCCGCTACGACAGTCCTTACTCACATTACTCCCTCCACACAGACTGCCGCGGAGCCAGATGTATAATTGAGGATGATCTTTATTATAGCAACCACTGCGATGTTGATACAGCGAATGCTTTAGTTGATAAGGTAGATCCCTGGCTTCTGGATGATACTGGCCTGCTGGTAATAGGGAGGCCTCTCTGGATTAGGTTAGTGGCTCAGCCCATGAGGGACTGAGCACATGTCTCTCTCTCCCAGCCAGGAGGAGAGCTCAGATCTCCTACTCCATGAGGAGATAGTTGGGACCCCAACCACAGAGTAAAGGACCCACCCCAAAGGGGCTGAACTTCATACTATAATTTAGGCACTTCCTTCCTGTAGCTTAAAGAGGGAGGGCCCAGCACATACATCACCACTACTGTCACTCAGGAAGTCAGCATGAGAAGGGGGAAAACCCCATAGGATAGCCCATCACTGTCTGTGTCTTACAAGACCTTACATGACAGGGTAGGTAGAGAGAGAGCTGGACCAGCCATCACTATATGAGTAAATAGGAATAAGAATGATTCTGAGAATAAATATGTATAACAAGCAGCTAGGAGAAGAGCGGTTTCCATTTAGCAAGATGTGTCCTTTGCCTGACACAGATTTTGGACACCAAGAAGACTGGTTTAAGAAAGAGATAAATGCCCAGCCAGCTGTGAAGTAACATTTCTATTTTTAGGGAACATAATATTATGAGGGAAAAGCCGCTGCCAAGATATCCAATTAATATCTTTTAGAGGAGAGTTCAGACATGGTAAGAACAGGTCGTGCAGATTTCCTGAGCAACTCTTGGCTGAACAGAAGCTGTATCCAGCCAACAGCTGCAGAATAGGAGAAATTAAGTGAGACTATAGACTGAGATTGCATATACCAATAATCATTTAATATAATTTTAATGCATTGTAACTGTAGCAAGAGGATTCAGGAATTAATCGTGATAAGAATGTAAACTTTAAATGTCATGGTAAAATGATGAAGTTGTGTAATACAAAAGAACAAAATACTTAAAGTTCCTTATTTATATTGAATCCTTTACCTTACTAGTTACTCCCTGTTTATAGAATTTTGCAATATATTGCAAATGTTTGTTTGATTCATAAAAGCCCATCATTATAACGCCTTAGCAAAGTTTGCAGATCCAAACAATATAGCATGATTTAAATGCATGTTTTTCAAAAGACAGGTTGCACTGTATTGTATTGTATTGTATGTCTTTATTTATATAGCGCCATTAATGTACATAGCGCTTCACAGCAGTAATACATGTGGTAATCAAATAAATAACAGATAATATAAATAACAGATCATGGGAATAAGTGCTTTAGACATTAAGGAAGAGGAGTCCCTGCCCCGAGGAGCTTACAGTCTAATTGGTAGGTAGGGAGAACGTACAGAGATAGTAGGAGGGAGTTCTGGTAAGTGCGTCTGCAAGGGGCCAAGCTTTATGTATCATGTGTTCAGAATATCCACAGTGCTATTCATATGCTTCTTTAAGCAAGTGTGTCTTAAGTTGGGTCTTAAAGGTGGATAGAGAGGGTGCTAGTCGGGTACTGAGGGGAAGGGCATTCCAGAGGTGTGGGGCAGTCAGTGAAAAAGGTTTAAGGCGGGAGAGGGCTTTAGATACAAAGGGGGTAGAAAGAAGACATCCTTGAGAAGAATGCAAGAGTCTGGATGGTGCATAACGAGAAATTAGGACTGAGATGTAAGGAGGGGCAGAAGAGTGTAAAGCTTTAAAAGTGGGGAGAAGAATGGAGTGTGAGATGCGGGATTTGATCGGAAGCCAGGAGAGGGATTTCATGAGGGGAGATGCTGAGACAGATCTAGGAAAGAGTAGAGTGATTCTGGCAGCAGCATTTAGGATAGATTGTAGGGGAGACAGGTGAGAGGCAGGAAGGCCGGACAGCAGGAGGTTACACTAATCAAGACGGGAGAGAATGAGGGCCTGAGTCAGAGTTTTAGCAGTCGAGCAACAGAGGAAAGGGCGTATCTTTGTTATATTGCGGAGGAAAAAGCGACAAGTTTTAGAAATGTTTTGAATGTGAGGGGCGAATGTGAGAGAGGAGTCGAGTGTGACCCCTAGGCAGCGTGCTTGGGCTACTGGGTGAATGATCGTAGTTCCAATAGTAATGTGGAAGGAGGTAGTAGGGCCAGGTTTGGGAGGAAGTATGAGGAGCTCTGTTTTAGCCATGTTGAGTTTAAGGCGGAGGAGGGCCATCCAGGATGATATAGCAGAGAGACATTCAGAAACTTTGGTTTGTACAGCAGTGTAAGGTCGGGTGTTGAAAAGTATATTTGTGTGTCGTCAGCATAGAGGTGATAATTAAACCCAAAAGATGTTATTAGGTCACCTAGAGAGAGTGTATACAGAGAAAAGAGAAGATGTCCCAGGACAGAGCCCTGGGGTACCCCCACAGAGAGATCAATAGAGGAGGAGGAGGTGTTAGCAGAAGAGACACTGAAAGTACGATGGGAGAGGTAGGATGAGATCCAGGATAGAGCTTTGTTCCGAATACCAAGAGTATGGAGAATGTGAAGGAGAAGAGGGTGGTCCACGGTGCCAAATGCTGCAGAGAGGTCGAGTAATATGAGCAGAGTGTAATGACCTCTGTCTTTGGCAGCATGGAGGTCGTCAGTTATTTTAATGAGGGCTGTTTCCGTGGAGTGAGCAGTGCGGAAGCCAGATTGTAGAGGGTCTAGGAGAGAATAGGTGTTGAGAAAATGGAGCAAGCGAGAGAATACAAGACGTTCAATGAGTTTAGAGGCAAAAGGCAGGAGGGAGACAGGTCGATAGTTAGAAAGACAGGTAGGGTCAAGCTTGCTGTTTTTGAGTAATGGTATGACTGTTTCATGTTTGAAAGAGGATGGAAAGGTTCCAGAGCAGAGGGAGGAGTTATTTATAAAATATTTTACCTGGAAGTAATACATTGAGATTTACCTCTCGTTTTCAAGTATGTCCTGGGCACAGAGTAAAACAAATAATACATGGTTACAAATACAGTTACATAAATGAACAGGGTATACATTATATACAAGACATTGCGTGCACAGTTAAAGAAAATATATATTATGGGCGTCTGAAACAGTTACAGACCAGATTAAATGTGAGACAGCCTTAGATTTGAAAGAACTTAAACTGGTGGTGGATGTGAGAGTCTCTGGTAGGTTGTTCCAGTTTTGGGGTGCACGGTAGGAGAAGGAGGAACGTGAACAGTCTTTTGGAGTCTGATCTCAGGTGATAAGTGCTGCATGAGGTAGGGGTGAGGAGCTTGTTCAGATAGCTGGGTAGCTTGCCCATGAAGAATTTAAAGGCAAGACAGGAAAGGTGAACTTTGCGCCTAGACTCTAGTGATGACCAATGTAGTTCTTTGAGCATTTCGCAGTGATGTGTGTTGTAGTTGCATTGGAGAACAAAACGACAAATTGAATTGTAGAGGGTGTCAAGTTTGCTAAGGTGGGTTTGAGGTGCCGAGCCATATACTATGTCTCCATAGTCAATAATTGGCATTAGCATCTGCTGTGCGATACGCTTTCTGACCAGGAGACTTAGGGAGGATTTGTTCCTTTAAAGTGCCCCTAGTTTGGCATAGGTCTTGGTAGTCAGGGTATCAATGTGCATCCCGAATGTTAAGTGGGAGTCAAACCATAAGCCCAGGTATTTAAAACTAGTGACAGGGGTTAGGGTGGTGTTAGCGTTGGTTCTAATCAGGAGCTCAGTCATTGGAAGCTTTAAAAATGTTGTCTTGTTCCCAAATACCATTGTTACAGTCTTGTCAGTGTTTAAAAACAGTTTGTTTTGGGAAATCCAGTTTTCGAGTCTCAAAAAGTCAGACTGAAGTATGTGTTGAAGGTCAGAGAGGCTATGGCTGTGTGCATATAGGATTGTGTCGTCTGCATACATGTGTATTGAGGCTTCCTTACATGCTGTGGGAAGATCATTAATGAACACTGAGAAGAGTAAGGGCCCCAGAACAGAGCCTTGCGGGACACCACAGGTGATATCCAGGGGGTTGGAGTTAGAGCCTGAGATGGACACATGTTGGGATCTTCCTGATAGGCAGGACTGAAACCAGTTTAAAGCATGCTTCCTATTCCAGAGCTCTGGAGTTTGTTAAGCAAGATAGCATGATCAACTGTGTCAAAAGCCTTTGCAAAATCTAGGAATACTGCACCAGTGAGTTGTCCCCGTTCCATTTCACACTGGATTTCATTGCAAACTTTTAGCAGGGTAGTTACGGTGGAGTGTTTGGGACGAAACCCAGATTGGAATTGGCTAGGGAAATTTGTATTGGTATTGAAATCGCTTAATTGGGAGTGGACACATTTTTCCATGACTTTGGATAGAATTGGGAGAAGTGAGATTGGCCTGTAGTTTGAGACAGTGTTTTTGTCCCCACTTTTGAAGATTGGGACAACTCTGGCAGTTTTCCAGGTCTTAGGGATATGGCCTGCAGACAGGATAGAGTTGACTATGGACGAAATTGGTTTGGCAATGGCTGGGGCACCAAGTCGTAGGAACCTAGATTGTAGTAAGTCAGGTCCACATTGGCTGCTTAGTTTTAATTTGAGGAGCGCTTGTATAATCTCCTCTTCAGATACTGGGACAAATTGAAAACTGTGGGCAGTGTTGGGAGGGGGTGGGACTATAGGGGTACTCCCAGGATGAGAGTCAGGTTTGTGGTTTGGGCTGCTTTTTGCTAATAAGTTAGTGGCACACCCCACAAAGTAATCATTGAATGCATTTGAAATGTCAGTGGGGTTTGTCAGAGTAATATCCCCCTTAGTGATATTACTTGGTTGTTGATGGTTAGGAGGCTGGAATATATTGTTGATAACCTTCCAGAAGTTAGCTGGGTTTGTTGTATTTTGGTGGAGATTGTCAGAGTAATATTGTGCTTTTGCATGCCTTGTTTGCCTTGTGCACATGTTCCGCAGGCATCTGTAGTGATTGAGATCCTTGGTAGTGCCAGTTACTTTGTAGCTTTTCCACAAGGTATCCCTGAGCTGGTAGAGTGCAATAAGGTCAGATGTAACCCATGGATGGTGGGCCCCCCGTACTCTTATTTTGTGCGTAGTGGAGCATGGGTTTTGCAGAGTTTTAAGAACTCGGATTGGAAATAGTCGAGTGCAGAATCAGGGTCGGGAATTAAATCGATTCTGTGCCATGGGCAGTTGGTAAGGTCATCCAGAAACTGTTGTGGGTTAAAGTTTTTAAATGTTCTAGTGAGGAGAATTTTAGGGCTTGATTGGGGCGGTTTAATTTTCCTTACACAGTACACTATTGCATGGTCACTGAAAATGTCAGGAAGGATGCCAGAGGATTGGATTCTGCTGGGGTTTGAGGAGAGAATCCAGTCTAGCAAGGAATGGTTATGCGATTTCAGGTTTATCCGTGTGGGTTGGGAAATGAGTTGCGATAGGTTAAGTGACTTGAGTTGTATCTGGATTTTGTTGTTTTTAGGGTCAAGCCAATTGAAGTTGAAATCCCCAAGAACTACCAGCTCACTCTTCTCATTCAGAGAGGAAATGGAGCCAAGAAATTGGGTGATATCAGTCAGGGACTGTAGAGGGGCGGTAGATGCCAGCAAGCAAGATTGGCTTAGAAAAGGGGAGGCAGATTTTGCCAACTAGAATTTCAAAAGAGGGTGGGCTTGGTGGGTAATTTAACAGTGTAAATTGTAAGGTGTCTGCAATATAAAATAACACCCCTCCTCCTCTCTTTGACCTATCTCTCCTAAAAATGGAGTATCCCTGAATGGCGAAATTTGCATCAGGGGTTTTAGGGGATAGCCATGTTTCTGTAAGAATGATGGATTTGGGTTAATGCATAAGGCACCATGCCCTTAGTTCATCCAGTTTGGGCAGCAAGCTCCGGATATTTATATGGGCGACAGATAGCCCTTTTTGGAATTTAAAGGTGGAGTTCTCAGGGGCATGGGACAGAGCTGAAATGGGAGGACCTGGGTTAGGTTCAATATCACCTGCTAAAGAGAGTAACAGTACGAGTAGGAATTTGGGTAGTTGTTTGCAGGTTGTAAATTTATGGTGTTTGCCATTAGAGTGAGCAGTGGTTGGTGTGCTGCTTTTTAGAGTTCTCCACCAACATTCAGTAGATAGTGCAAGGCTTTTGAGTAGTCCAGGGTGTATGGTGATGTTGGGTGTGGGCCAGGATGGAGGAGTTTGTAGTGGATAGAGGGAGTAACATCTCCATGAGGCCAGGAGAAAGAAAAAAGTTAAGATACATAGCAGGTTCATTATGCCAGAGGTAGGCAGTGCTGCAAGGAGCTGTTGTGAACAAAGTGAGTGTGTGCAGACTAAATAGCAGGGGTGTGCCTGTTCCTTGTCAAATGTTTTGGTGCATTGCAATGCTAGAGTAAGTTCAGGGTTTCAGTGTATTGTGCAGTCAGTTTTGGGAGAGGCTGCCGTGAAATAAGTTGTAACGGGGTGGGGGGTTAAAATATGCAGGTTAGCAAGAATGGGATCATAGTGTGATCTGAATAGCTAACCGTTTGTTGTCGTAAGTAAAAGAGTTTGCAGAAAGATGCAGTCCCCAGTCACCTCTAGTCAAACTATAGTCTAACTATAACTTGTCACTTAAAAGCTCACTTTAAATGGCTCACTATATCATGGCAATGCAGTTCCTGCAAAAAAGGTTTTAGGAGATGGGAGGGAATGGGGTCAAGAGGGCAAGTGGTAGAGGGAGAAGAGGCGATCAACAGCGACACATCCTCCTCTGAGACAGTGGAAAAAGTTGTCAGGGTATCAATGTGCATCCCGAATGTTAAGTGGGAGTCAAACCATAAGCCCAGGTATTTAAAACTAGTGACAGGGGTTAGGGTGGTGTTAGCGTTGGTTCTAATCAGGAGCTCAGTCATTGGAAGCTTTAAAAATGTTGTCTTGTTCCCAAATACCATTGTTACAGTCTTGTCAGTGTTTAAAAACAGTTTGTTTTGGGAAATCCAGTTTTCGAGTCTCAAAAAGTCAGACTGAAGTATGTGTTGAAGGTCAGAGAGGCTATGGCTGTGTGCATATAGGATTGTGTCGTCTGCATACATGTGTATTGAGGCTTCCTTACATGCTGTGGGAAGATCATTAATGAACACTGAGAAGAGTAAGGGCCCCAGAACAGAGCCTTGCGGGACACCACAGGTGATATCCAGGGGGTTGGAGTTAGAGCCTGAGATGGACACATGTTGGGATCTTCCTGATAGGCAGGACTGAAACCAGTTTAAAGCATGCTTCCTATTCCAGAGCTCTGGAGTTTGTTAAGCAAGATAGCATGATCAACTGTGTCAAAAGCCTTTGCAAAATCTAGGAATACTGCACCAGTGAGTTGTCCCCGTTCCATTTCACACTGGATTTCATTGCAAACTTTTAGCAGGGTAGTTACGGTGGAGTGTTTGGGACGAAACCCAGATTGGAATTGGCTAGGGAAATTTGTATTGGTATTGAAATCGCTTAATTGGGAGTGGACACATTTTTCCATGACTTTGGATAGAATTGGGAGAAGTGAGATTGGCCTGTAGTTTGAGACAGTGTTTTTGTCCCCACTTTTGAAGATTGGGACAACTCTGGCAGTTTTCCAGGTCTTAGGGATATGGCCTGCAGACAGGATAGAGTTGACTATGGACGAAATTGGTTTGGCAATGGCTGGGGCACCAAGTCGTAGGAACCTAGATTGTAGTAAGTCAGGTCCACATTGGCTGCTTAGTTTTAATTTGAGGAGCGCTTGTATAATCTCCTCTTCAGATACTGGGACAAATTGAAAACTGTGGGCAGTGTTGGGAGGGGGTGGGACTATAGGGGTACTCCCAGGATGAGAGTCAGGTTTGTGGTTTGGGCTGCTTTTTGCTAATAAGTTAGTGGCACACCCCACAAAGTAATCATTGAATGCATTTGAAATGTCAGTGGGGTTTGTCAGAGTAATATCCCCCTTAGTGATATTACTTGGTTGTTGATGGTTAGGAGGCTGGAATATATTGTTGATAACCTTCCAGAAGTTAGCTGGGTTTGTTGTATTTTGGTGGAGATTGTCAGAGTAATATTGTGCTTTTGCATGCCTTGTTTGCCTTGTGCACATGTTCCGCAGGCATCTGTAGTGATTGAGATCCTTGGTAGTGCCAGTTACTTTGTAGCTTTTCCACAAGGTATCCCTGAGCTGGTAGAGTGCAATAAGGTCAGATGTAACCCATGGATGGTGGGCCCCCCGTACTCTTATTTTGTGCGTAGTGGAGCATGGGTTTTGCAGAGTTTTAAGAACTCGGATTGGAAATAGTCGAGTGCAGAATCAGGGTCGGGAATTAAATCGATTCTGTGCCATGGGCAGTTGGTAAGGTCATCCAGAAACTGTTGTGGGTTAAAGTTTTTAAATGTTCTAGTGAGGAGAATTTTAGGGCTTGATTGGGGCGGTTTAATTTTCCTTACACAGTACACTATTGCATGGTCACTGAAAATGTCAGGAAGGATGCCAGAGGATTGGATTCTGCTGGGGTTTGAGGAGAGAATCCAGTCTAGCAAGGAATGGTTATGCGATTTCAGGTTTATCCGTGTGGGTTGGGAAATGAGTTGCGATAGGTTAAGTGACTTGAGTTGTATCTGGATTTTGTTGTTTTTAGGGTCAAGCCAATTGAAGTTGAAATCCCCAAGAACTACCAGCTCACTCTTCTCATTCAGAGAGGAAATGGAGCCAAGAAATTGGGTGATATCAGTCAGGGACTGTAGAGGGGCGGTAGATGCCAGCAAGCAAGATTGGCTTAGAAAAGGGGAGGCAGATTTTGCCAACTAGAATTTCAAAAGAGGGTGGGCTTGGTGGGTAATTTAACAGTGTAAATTGTAAGGTGTCTGCAATATAAAATAACACCCCTCCTCCTCTCTTTGACCTATCTCTCCTAAAAATGGAGTATCCCTGAATGGCGAAATTTGCATCAGGGGTTTTAGGGGATAGCCATGTTTCTGTAAGAATGATGGATTTGGGTTAATGCATAAGGCACCATGCCCTTAGTTCATCCAGTTTGGGCAGCAAGCTCCGGATATTTATATGGGCGACAGATAGCCCTTTTTGGAATTTAAAGGTGGAGTTCTCAGGGGCATGGGACAGAGCTGAAATGGGAGGACCTGGGTTAGGTTCAATATCACCTGCTAAAGAGAGTAACAGTACGAGTAGGAATTTGGGTAGTTGTTTGCAGGTTGTAAATTTATGGTGTTTGCCATTAGAGTGAGCAGTGGTTGGTGTGCTGCTTTTTAGAGTTCTCCACCAACATTCAGTAGATAGTGCAAGGCTTTTGAGTAGTCCAGGGTGTATGGTGATGTTGGGTGTGGGCCAGGATGGAGGAGTTTGTAGTGGATAGAGGGAGTAACATCTCCATGAGGCCAGGAGAAAGAAAAAAGTTAAGATACATAGCAGGTTCATTATGCCAGAGGTAGGCAGTGCTGCAAGGAGCTGTTGTGAACAAAGTGAGTGTGTGCAGACTAAATAGCAGGGGTGTGCCTGTTCCTTGTCAAATGTTTTGGTGCATTGCAATGCTAGAGTAAGTTCAGGGTTTCAGTGTATTGTGCAGTCAGTTTTGGGAGAGGCTGCCGTGAAATAAGTTGTAACGGGGTGGGGGGTTAAAATATGCAGGTTAGCAAGAATGGGATCATAGTGTGATCTGAATAGCTAACCGTTTGTTGTCGTAAGTAAAAGAGTTTGCAGAAAGATGCAGTCCCCAGTCACCTCTAGTCAAACTATAGTCTAACTATAACTTGTCACTTAAAAGCTCACTTTAAATGGCTCACTATATCATGGCAATGCAGTTCCTGCAAAAAAGGTTTTAGGAGATGGGAGGGAATGGGGTCAAGAGGGCAAGTGGTAGAGGGAGAAGAGGCGATCAACAGCGACACATCCTCCTCTGAGACAGTGGAAAAATAGTCAAGGAAGGCAGGAAGAGAGTTAGGAAGAGGTGTAGGATGGGAGGAAGAAACAGAGGGGATGTTCTGACGTATGGATACCACCTTATACTTAAAATAGTCGGCAAAGTCCTAAGCGGAGATGGAGGAAGGAGAGGCAGCTGAGGGTTGTTTGAGTAGAGTATCAAAGACAGAGAACAGTCGGCGTGGGTTAGACTTGTGCATGTTGATTAGTGAATTAAAGTAGGCTTGTTTAGCTTGCGAGAGGGCAGAGTTGAAACAGGATAGCATAAATTTGTAGTGAAGGAAGTCTGCGAGAGTATTTCCTCCAGAGGCGTTCAGAGGAACGAGTGGAGGAACGCAGCATGCGCATGTGGGAATTTAACCAGGGTCTAGGGTTAGAAGGGCGAGTGCGGCAGAGAGAAAGCGGGGCATGTAGATCAAGATAGGAGGAAAAGGCAGAGTTGTAGTTCCTGACCAGGTTGTCATGGTCTGTAGCAGAGCTGAGAGAGGAGAGGGAGGAGTGTAAAGTGGACTCGAAGTCAGGTAAGTGAATAGAGCGCAGGTTTCTGCAGAACCGGGGGGGTAGGTGGAGAAGGGGAGAAGCGAGATAGAGAGAATGAGATGAGGTGATGGTCAGAGAGAGGAAAAGGGGAAATGGAGAAATCGGAGAGAGAGAAGTTTTTAGTGAAAACCAGGTCTAAGTAGTGGCCATCCTTGTGGGTGCTGGCTGCAGTCCACTGTTGAAGGCCAAAAGAATAGGTTAGAGAAAGAAAGCGGGAAGCCCAAGGGAGAGAGGGGTCATTAACTAACTTATTAGCGAAACGCAGCCCAAACCACAAACCTGAATCTCATCCTGGGAGTACCCCTATAGTCTCACCCCCTCCCAACACTGCCCACAATTTTCAATTTGTCCCAGTATCTGAAGAGGAGATTATACAAGCGCTCCTCAAACTAAAACTAAGCAGCCAATGTGAACCTGACTAACTACAATCTAGGTTCCTACGGCTTGGTGCCCCAGCCATTGCCTAACCAATTGCGTCCATAGTCAACTCTATCCTGTCTGCAGGCCATATCCCTAAGACCTGGAAAACTGCCAGAGGTGTCCCAATCTTCAAAGGTGGGGAGAAAAACACTGTCTCAAACTACAGGCCAATCTCACTTCTCCCAATTCTATCCAAAGTCATGGAAAAATGTGTCCACTCCCAATTAAGCAATTTCTATACCAAGACAAATTTCCCTAGCCAATTCCAATCTGGGTTTCGTCCCAAACACTCCACCGTAACTACCCTGCTAAAAGTTTGCAATGAAATCCAGTGAGGAATGGAACGGGGACAACTCACTGGTGCAGTATTCCTAGATTTTGCAAAGGCTTTTGACACTGTTGATCATGCTATCCTGCTTAACAAACTCCAGAGCTCTGGAATAGGGAAGCATGCTTTAAACTGATTTCAGTCCTACCTATCAGGAAGATCCCAACATGTGTCCATCTCAGGCTCTAACTCCAACCCCCTGGATATCACCTGTGGTGTCCCGCAAGGCTCTATGGGCTCCTACTCTTCTCAGTGTTCATTAATGATCTTCCCACAGCTTGTAAGGAAGCCTCAATACACATGTATGCAGACGACACAATCCTATATGCACACAGCCATAGCCTCTCTGACCTTCAACACATACTTCAGTCTGACTTTTTGAGACTCGAAAACTGGATTTCCCAAAACAAACTGTTTTTAAACACTGACAAAACTGTAACAATGGTATTTGGGACCAAGACTACATTTTTAAAGCTTCCAGTGACTGAGCTCCTGATTAGAACCAACGCTAAGCTATCACCACCCTAACCCCTGTCACTAGTTTTAAATACCTGGGCTTATGATTTGACTCCCACTTAACATTCGGGATGCACATTGATACCCTGACAACCAAGACCTTTGCCAAACTAGGGGTACTTTACAGGAACAAATCCTCCCTAAGTCTCCTGGTCAGAAAGCGTATCGTACAGCAGATGCTAATGCCAATTATTGACTATGGAGACATAGTATATGGCTCGGCACCTCAAACCCACCTTAGCAAACTTGACACCCTCTACAATTCAATTTGTCGTTTTGTTCTCCAATGCAACTACAACACACATCACTGCGAAATGCTCAAAGAACTAGATTGGTCATCACTAGAGTCTAGGCGCAAAGTTCACCTTTCCTGTCTTGCCTTTACATTCTTCATGGGCAAGCTACCCAGCTATCTGAACAAGCTCCTCACCCCTTCCACTTGCAACACTTATCACCTGAGATCAGACTCCAAAAGACTGTTCATGGTCCCACGGCTCAACAAAGTATCCGGACATTCCTCCTTCTCCTACCGTGCACCCCAAAACTGGAACAACCTACCAGAGACTCTCACATCCACCACCAGTTTAAGTTCTTTCAAATCTAAGGCTATCTCACATTTTAATCTGGTCTGTAACTGTTTCATACGCCCATAATATATATTTTCTTTAACTGTGCACGCAATGTCTTGTATATAATGTATACCCTGTTCATTTATGTAACTGTATTTGTAACCATGTATTATTTGTTTTACTCTGTGCCCAGGACATACTTGAAAACGAGAGGTCACTCTCAATGTATTACTTCCTGGTAAAATATTTTATAAATAAATAAATAATGTGGCAATTGAAGTCCCCAAGGAGAAGAACAGGGGAGTCTGAGGAGGGAAAGAAAGAGAGCTAGGATTCAAAGTGAGAGAGAAAGGCAGAAGGGGGATGAGTAGAGGTAGGTGGGCGATAGATGACCGCCACGTGGACAGGGAGAGGAGAGAAGATCTGGACAGTGTGAACCTCAAAGGAGGGAAAAGCAAGAGAGTGGGGAATAGAATGGGTTCGGTAATGGCAGAGAGAGGAGAGCAGGAGCCCCACGCCTCCACCCCTGCCATCAGGGCGCGGAGTGTGGGAGAAGAAAAGGCCACCGTAGGAGAGGGCAGCTTCCAGAGCAGAGTCAGACTGAGTGAGCCAGGTCTCAGTTATAGCAAAGAGAAGCAGGGAGTGAGAGAGAAAGAAGTCATGCACAGAGAGGAACTTGTTAGAGAGGGAGCGAGCATTCCAAAGGGCACAGGAGAAAGGGAGAGAGGAGGGAGAGTGGCAGGGGATGGGTATGAGGTTGGAGGGGTTAACACCAGAAGGAGTAGAAGTTGCATGTGGGAGGCGAGGACGAGAGCAAGTAGAAATAAGGCAGGGACCAGGATTGGGAGAGATATCCCCAGAAGCAAGGAGGAGAAGCATGGAAAGAAAGAGAATGTGTGAGGATGATTTGTAGGGTGTGTTTTAGTGCAGTGTATAGCTGTGTGGTGACAGAGGGTGCAGGTAAGAAAGGAGTTCATGTGAACTGAGAAGTGGGGAAGAAATGAGAGATGGAGATATATGAATAGAGTTAGAGACATAAGGAGACTGGTGGAAGGAAGTGCATAATTTGAAAATAAGTGAGGTTACAGCCAATATAAAAAATAAAGGTGGCATCACAGCAATAGTTAAGTGTTGAGATGTGCAGTCTGGGATAGATGATATCCTCTTTTCCAACGTTGATCAAATGCAGGAATCAGAAGCAGTAGGTGTTGTCCACTTTTCCACTTCTTTTTGAACTTTCTTTTTAAACTTCAAATCTACTTGAAACAGTTTTACTTAAAAACATATCTGCTTAGAAGCATGGCTGCAGGCAGCAGTGGCTGTTATGAGTTTACTTATATACTTTTAGAAAGTCACCTGGTTGGCACAACAAACTTAATACTCTACTATAACATTGACAATTACAGTTTAACTCAGTTTACATAACTCAGTCTTTATAAATATAGTTGTACAGAAGTCTTTAGTCTATATCTTTATGTACAGATAAATCTACAGTACATACTGTGTTACATCCATTGAAAGGTATCACAATCCATAGATTTGCAACAGTAGTACAGTACCTAGAAGATCATTTGGGAGGTCTTCATCCAACAGTGGATCGACAAGAGCTGAAAGTTATAATTGATGATAATATAAATATATTAATATGTATAAAAGTTAAAGTTGCTATCATTTAGAATATAAGAATGGGTGCAATAATTAGTTTTTTTCTTAAAATGTGTATTTGCAGAATGCCTTTAACATGGTGTAATCTGCTTATTTATTGGTCTCATGGTCTATAAAAGCCACTGTTTAAAGCCAAACAGTATTATTTATACCAAGCTCTGCTGTTTATGCAATTCAAGAAGCTAAACTAAGGCTAGAAACCAATTTATAGAAATATTTAATTAATCTGAGACATTTTCAATGAGAACTGCGTGTGAAATTAATGAAGGCAAAGTTCAGTGCAGCACAAGAATAGAGCTAAAGGCAACAGGGAAATGTGTTTATGCTGTTATTGTTTTAGGCATAAAAAACAAAACAGATAACTTTTTGACATGGAGAGTCTTAGAAAAGCATTTTAATAGCCACAATAACTGGTATTGATGTCTCTAGAGCACATTGGATTGTTCTGATGGGTTTATGGTACCCAATATTAACTTAAAACCATGTCAATTAATAACACATACTGTATATTGAGTGCAGTACAATGTACTTTACCATTGCCAGAAATTGGAAAAAACTTGATCCCCCACTAGGTCGTCACACATCAACACATTTTGCTGGAAAACTATACAGTCTAGAAAACACAGAAAGAGTATAGCGCCTGCAACAGGGTTATCAGCAACCCCATTTAAAAAGGGAATTGAAAGTGGCAGTGCTGAATATCTCAGAGACAACAATGTCAGAAATAAAAAAGAGAAAGCAAAAGACTGAGAAAAACAAGAGCAATCAAAATAACCCCTGAAAGTAGATAAAGGTAACAAAAGTTAATTTATTAATGAATTACTCAAAAATAGAATAAAAATCAGTTCCAATGATTGCTTCCCAAACCATGGGCTTTTAGCAAGACCAGAGAGTGACATCACCGCTCTACTACTGAAAGATCAACACATAGTGTATGTACAGTATACTAGTACAGACAAAATAGTATACACACGGTGTGTGACAAAAGTACCCTTTTGCTATGTACCTTTTGTCCAGAGATCACCACTTTCACACAGCCTTCCAGGTAGGGGAGACAGTCTTCTGACACAGAGGTGGAAATAAAGCTTTTGCCTTTTTATTTTGCCATTAAGATGTTACAGCAGATAACATGAATAAATGAGAACAAACAAAAGTCCTAGCTCCACTGAGCACAAAAACACAGCTCTCTTAGTACAAGCTTCTCTGAAAACACATTGGTCTGCCTTACCCTGCTCACAGGCAGGTTTTAACAGCTGCTCCTCTTAATTAGCAGTTGCAGCTATGTGAGACCAGGGAGAGCTAGAAGTCCCAGTCTGGATTCTACCTGGTAAATCTCCAAAACGTGGAGTGGAGCACTGGCCCACCCTACTCTCCAAGTGCTCCGCCCCAGGGACCAAGTAGGAGGCGCAATAATCCAAAATTATACACTGCATCTCCCTGGGGCTTAATTATTGCAGAAACCCTGCAATAATTGAGGGGCAACATATACACTTTTCACTACCATCCCCTTATCTGTCACAACACACAATAGAAAAAAAATCACATAATAAAAAACATACAACCAAGCAAAATCAGAAGAAGATACTGTACATGAACATATTCGTCAGTGGTATTAAGCATCATCCAGAGTTTATAGTGCAAAAAGCTAAGTTCTACAGTAGAGATCCAAATGCAAAAGATGAATTCCCGAGTAGAAAACTTCATTATGCATATTCAAATAGGTAATATGCACAGTGCTAATTGAGTGTAAGAGATACTTATCTGCTGCTCACTCGCAACATGTTACGTCTTTCTTAGATTTGTGCCCAGCACCGTTCCGTGTGTTCTTACACACAGTACCAAAGAGGCCTCAAAGGATATCTTCGGTTTTACACAGTTTTTTCCCTCCATTTACCATGCTCCTGATCCAGGGTCACTGCTGCTATTATAGATCACAGAGTAATCATCTGCTGCCAGCATCGTTAATTTATTTCAAATTTGTTCAAACGTGCTATTCACCAAGAAAACTCAGTACTACAGTTTGTGTAGGAACTTAGAGAGGGCACCCATCCCAGAACTACAACTAGGACCTACCGCAAGAAAACATACAGGGGAACGATGAAGAAGACCAACAAAGGGTGGGAAACATGAATGGGAGCAGGAAAGCTGACTGCCAGGGTACTAAGGTCTGTTTGCAATGTTTTTCTTAAAAATTAAGGTTTTTAATTCTTTTCTGAATGGAAGTAAAGGTTCCTTATTTCTTAAAGCAGCAGGGAGCCTAGTCCATAGTCTTGGGGCGGTTCTTTAAAACGCTCCCACTCCAGATTTATTGACCTTAAACCGAGGCTCAATCAGTTGAGGGGCGATGGCAGATCTGAGAGCCCAATTGAGGGTGTTACTAATTAGGCAGTTCTGAAGGTAGCAGGGAGGAGGAGGAGGGGGGGGGGGGGTAGCCTATAGATAGATTAAAAGGTGAGTCAAGATTTTACAATGAACCCTTTGCTCCACCGGGAACCAGTGCAGGTCTTGTAATACTGGCGAGATGTTTTCTCTCCTTGCTTTGCCTGTTACAAGATGGGAAGCAGCATTTTGCACCAACTGTAGGACTTTGATCAATGCTTCCTGTGAAGTACTACCTCGTCACATAAATGTTGCGTAGCTTCTCCGATGGCATAGACTGTGAAGCAGAGCTTCTTTCTCTCGGTCACACTTACTTATGCCAAAGGTGGGAAACCCCATGCAGTGCCGGATTACTGACTAGGCACACCAGGCAGATGCCTAGGGGCTCCCAAGGTTGCGGTGGATTGATGCTGCGGCTTCCCATGCAGTAGCTAGCAGTCACTGTCTTCTATATTCTCCTTCCTCCGGTTGGCGCCGGGATCCACCTTCCACACGACCGGAGGAGTGAGCTGCAGAGTCCTGACTTCACCCAAGTTGTGTGTGTAAATGTGTGTAAGAGAGAGAGTGTGTCTCTTAACTTCTAAGGAGTGGCCCTCCTGCAGTGTCACATTGTCATGGAGACCCAATGTAAAATAATGGCGCTATGTCATATGGTGACGCGTTGCCATGACAATGCAACCTCATGACGCCGTGATTCTGCAGGAGGAGGGCCACCTTGTGGAAACACCACAAAAGAGGCCCTAGATGTTCTTTATCTGCCACTGCCACCATGGGATACCCCTCTTTAAGGCTGCTTTTAGTAATATGTTTGAGGATGTAGACTTATGAAAATAGTCTGTAACAATCACCTTATCGCATATCATAATAGTCAGATCCAAAACGACAATCTGCTCCTTACTGGTGTTACATGTCAAATTAAAAAATTACTGTTGTTGGCGAATGTGGGGGGTGGGGGTACGTGTTTTTAGGTGTGGGAGGTTTATTATGTGTATTTGATTATGGTGTTGGGAGTTATTATGTGTATTTGGGGGCTGGGATGTTGTGTGTATTGAGGGGTGGAGAGGCTTAGAATGTGTTTTGGGGGAAGGGGAGAGAGGTAGAGGAGAGAGGTGGCGGTGGTGGGGAGAGAGGAGGGGGACAGGGGGTGTGAGAGAGGGAGGGGGTGTGTAAGACAGGGAAGGGGTGCAAAACAGCTGGCATCGTGACTCGCGAGCGAGACGCTATTGTGACTGACACGAGAATGTGGTGAATATGGAAGGACGACAACCACAAGTGTGGCTTGCTTTGAATTCCCATTGGATACCGCTAATCTAGAGCCTTCCACAAAACAAGAGGGGGTTTACCCTTAATTTCCAAAGAACATCTACTAAAAGCATACGGTCTAACTAAGTGATTCAGTTTTAAAAAATCGGAAACTTTTGGATCCTTGGCACCATATGTTCGTCCACTCTAATGAAAACTCCCCAATAATGCTAATTTGATAAATATGTCTTAAATGTATTGTAAGCAGTAAAGTTCGCAGTCTCGATATAAGTCACAGAGACTTCTATATATGTTAATGTTTATACTTCAGTGCAACCAAATGACTTGTACCGGCGCTAATAGACACCTTATTGTAATTAAGTGCAATAACAGAATGTAATACTTAAGAGTGGTGTGTATCCCAGAAGAACACACTTCTCCACCTTCCAAGGAATATGTACAGATTCCTTACATAAGTAGTCTTGATCCACGGGGGGGGGGGGAAGGGAGCGGTATTCTCAGGAACACACCCAAAAAATAAAAATATACACAATAATGGTGCAATATATTAAAGCAAAAGGGAATGGGTGAATCTTGGCTCTAATGCAATTCCTACTTACAGCAGGTAAGATTTAAGCAGACAGTGGTCTGACTCTGTCAGGATGATGTAGGTGTAGGGTTAACACAGAGAGGGGAATTTGATAGTAGATAACTTCATGCGGGATACTCTCAAGGTATAACAGCTCAGATTCACGCAGAGTAACATAGGAAAGAGAGACGGACCATAGTATAGATTACAAAGTACAGATTTTATCCCATCAAGCAAGGTGCACAAACGTACTTACAATAAGTACTTGAAAGATATTCACGTAGCAGTTTCGTGAGACAGTAGAGGGCTTTTTTGGCGATGGTGAGCTGGCTGGCTGGATGTCTTCCCTTAGCTTCCACCTCCCCGTCGCGGTATGGCGTCTGACGTCACTTCCGGCAGCACGGGAGATGACATCCGGTGGAGAGCAGGGGAGATGAGTCTCAGCCGATCGCTGGTGTAAACAGCAGGCACCTCACACGTCTTCACGTACAGCAGGGCTGTGGTGGACTAAAAGCTTGGCTCAACGCGTTTCGCTGTTCTCAAACAGCTTCCTCAGGAGCAGATAGTGTTCATTGTGGAGTATTTAGATTTGGTTATCCTAATGGATCTTATACTTCTTCTCTCCTCAGGTAAAAACCATCTCTAAATAGATGGATAAGATCCATTAGGATAACCAAATCTAAATACTCCACAATGAACACTATCTGCTCCTGAGGAAGCTGTTTGAGAACAGCGAAACGCGTTGAGCCAAGCTTTTAGTCCACCACAGCCCTGCTGTACATGAAGACGTGTGAGGTGCCTGCTGTTTACACCAGCGATCGGCTGAGACTCATCTCCCCTGCTCTCCACCGGATGTCATCACCCGTGCTGCCGGAAGTGACGTCAGATGCCATACCGCGACGGGGAGGTGGAAGCTAAGGGAAGACATCCAGCCAGCCAGCTCACCATCGCCAAAAAAGCCCTCTACTGTCTCACGAAACTGCTACGTGAATATCTTTCAAGTACTTATTGTAAGTACGTTTGTGCACCTTGCTTGATGGGATAAAATCTGTACTTTGTAATCTATACTATGGTCCGTCTCTCTTTCCTATGTTACTCTGCGTGAATCTGAGCTGTTATACCTTGAGAGTATCCCGCATGAAGTTATCTACTATCAAATTCCCCTCTCTGTGTTAACCCTACACCTACATCATCCTGACAGAGTCAGACCACTGCCTGCTTAAATCTTACCTGCTGTAAGTAGGAATTGCATTAGAGCCAAGATTCACCCATTCCCTTTTGCCTTAATATATTGCACCATTATTGTGTATATTTTTATTTTTTGGGTGTGTTCCTGAGAATACCGCTCCCTTCCCCCCCCCCGTGGATCAAGAATGTTTATACTTCAAGCAACACTTTTTTGTCAAATCTTCTCTTAGATATGAAAATATACTGTACAATGAAGCAGATTGTTCAATTGTATAAGAAAATATTGGTACAATTTTTTTTTCTTGTACTTTCCTTTTTGCCCTTATCAGTTTATTTTGCATTATAATTATATACAGTATATCCAAAAATGTAAGTCCTGCTCATGATTATATACCCACAATGTAAAACAATGACTTACCTACAATAACATTTCAGATAAAAAGCAGCATTTTTTTAAATTGCCCTTTGCTTATGGTATTAAGTGATATAAGAAAGTTGGAGGTCCTAGTTTATTTTTACAGGGACAACAAATGGCTACAAACCATTTAAATAAAATATCGGTCAGTAATGCTTTAAATATTTGCAGGTCTTACTCAACGACAGATGTAGCCAATGTTATTGCATCGATTATCATGCGATTGGCTACTGTACGTCTGTACATGTAAACTTTGTGCATGATGGAGCTGAAGTGATAAGTAAAGAAATGGTAAACCCCCATTGTAATCCTTGCTTTCTTTATACTTGTCCCTGTATTCAAAATTATATTTTAGCTCCAATTATTTGTTTATTTATTGAACATTAATGCACTAGTGCAAACACCCTCTGGCCTCTGTAATGGCCCTTAAAACATTCATAGATGCTGAAAGGATTAATCACATTGCAAATCTTCAATAACACGGTATCAACTGCAAAATATGTGGAGTCTGCTTTTAATCAGGAATTCTTTCTGATCTTCAAATAGTTCTGGAGGAGAAGTAGTAAATATCTCCATAGCAGCATATACTTTCAAGAACTTGCCATTTTCTGATTTATTATTACGTTTCTGGTCCCTTAGCTACATTTCCGAGCTAAAAGCTCTATTACATGATCCACCTCCTGCTTCTGTGGATAAGTCCCTTCCACACATGGCTTTTATAGTGCACTGTAGAAGATCTGCTACTAACAAATCTATTTGCCTTCTTATAAAAATGAGGCACCTTGAGAATTTTTACATTTGAGGACTATAGTTAATGCCACAAATAAGTAGAGATGGGTGAATTTTTCGCCAACATTCAAATTTGCTGCAAATATGGCATTTATTTCCAAGTGGAAATATTCGGGGATTGATCTCCGTCGCTCAAAACCCATATTTGAGTATCTAGGTGAATCAAATGTTTAGGTCGAATCAAATATGCAAATAGTGGCAATCGACAGATATGCATACATTCGCCCTAATTTTTTAACAAAAACTTTGCAGGTGAATACTCGTTGACAAAGCGAATATTAACAAAAATGTGGCTAAATATTCTTTACAAATAAGACCATTCCTTGACCTAATTCCATTCTGAGATTGATATGATTCGTCTGACTAATACATCTGACTCTGTTTCCATTTGAAATTTTGAGACTGACATGATATATTACCTTATGAGTCGTGTTCCACATTTTCAGTATTTATGGAGTTTTACAGAAAATGTTGCTTTTTTAAATTAAAGAGATTCAATTTTTATTGATTTACATTTCTCTGTTTATATATAATTGTTGGGAGTGTTATAGTTGTAGCCCCTTTTCCTCGTAACGAAAGGAACCACTAGTACTGCTGTTACCTGTTTGGCTAAGAGAAGGCCTGAGCCTGAGTCTGGGGTGTCGCTTAGTCACCTCAGGGCAGCGCCTCCACCTGAGAGGGATCCAAGCATAGCCCCTCACGGGAACAATACCAATAATAATCACGCACAGGGTATATAACTGGTTTTACTGAACATAGGATAATCAACCTGTACCGCACAGTATACAGCCCACACGCACAACCCCAATACACAAGGTGAATGTCCCCAAAGTACATAGGGTGCTTGGCACCAATATCGTTGATGTCCTTTCCCCAATGTCAGGATCCTCAAAAGTGTATGGAATAGCGCTATCCCATGAACAGTTGGTGCACTCAGTGTGGTACCTGCCCGGGTGCTCTGGCACCCAGGCACTGCCGAATAACAAATGGGGATCCACTGATCGTTGTCCGCGAAGGTGTCCGCCTCTGCGTGGGGTGAACTCCCACTGGAGGGTCTCACCTTTAAGAGTCTATATGTAGGTGGTCTGATCCTAGACCACAGGCCACGAGTCACCACGCTGCATCTTCGCTTATGCTATATGTGATGAGATTAAAGCACAGCGCATTAGAACAATAGTTTATTAGAACAGTATTTGTAGTTAAAACTGTATTTTTAGTACAGTGTTTTAAAGGTTATGTAAGAATCAATGTTTCTGTGATTACACTTATGGTTATAACTGTGTGTAAATATTTAACTAATGGACAGGAAAGAAATGTGTAACTACATTTAGATTAGCAATATGGGGATATTTGTCAGGATATTTGAAGTGGAATGATAGTTAAAGGTTTACCTTGCCCCGGAAGGCATAGTGTGCTTTTTGAAAGACATTTAAAGCAGCGTTTGGATAAGAAAGCTCTGTTATTTCTAAGAGAACATTAGGGTCAAACTTGCAGTACCAACCTCCCTATTTGAGGGAGACTCCCCTGATTTTTAGATGGTCATTTTTTTGTGTCTGTCTCCCTGACAGCTCCCACATTTTCAACACAGTCTCCCTGAAAAAATATTTCAAATGGCCGTATAATAGGGTGCCTGTATGTACAAGGGCAAGCTATTACCAACAGCTAGGATTGTTGGGTGTTTGCCAGCAATACATTAATCTCTACCTATATGAAGCCGGAGGATTAAGGAGTGCAGTTGGATTGGTAACGTTTTAAAAGGCAGATACAGTGCATATAGCCTGGAGGGTTGCCGTTTCTTAACTATAGGAGGACACTGTCGACATTGTTATAAACTGTTATGTATATAGACTTTTCTTGCTGGGCTTGATTTTTAGTGCTGAACGCTGGCTGGAATAAAAGCCCACAGTACGTTTACTTTTCCAAACCACAAGTTTCTGACCATTACCTCTGCAGAACTGCCTACAGTGCGGAGAGAACTCTTGCTCATGTAGTTTACGAATGCTAAAAATTATCCTGTAAATGAGTGCATATAACATGACCTTTACATCTGCGAAGTGTCTCCAAGCATTAGAGGGAAGAAATCATCATCATCATCATCATCATCATCATCATCATCATCATCATCATCCATGATTCTTAGTAACTCTGATGAAGTGTTCAATAATACAAATAGAGAAAACATTTATTTTTTCAATTGATACCATCCTATGTTGTGCTGTATGGTAGTAGATCAAGTCTGGCATAATTATTTCTAGTCCTAATGGCCATACAATTTAGACTTGCACAATGATTTATGGGGAAGGCACTGGTTCAACTGTCTCATACTGTATGCTTATCCGTGGCTAATGGATTGTAGTGTATACAGGAGGAGAAAAGAGATTATGTAGCATTTAAACTGTATTGAGTATTTGTGGCCTCTCTATTAAATATAAATTGTCAATCAGGGAGTCATCCATGTGTCAGCGTGTATTGTAGATTACAACCTAAATCTAGATTTTACACTTTGGTTGTATTCTCAATGGAAAAGGGACTCATTCGGGCCTATGCACTAAGGAGAATATATATATATATATTTATTATTTTTTTTAAATGGTCACAATTGTAATAGGGTAAACACTCATACGTGTCAGCTTCATACATAAGATGCCCATTTCATTGTTTGTAATGAATTTTGTGGCATTGATACAATTTCAATTAAAAAATTAGTTATCCTACTGCTGCGGCCCCTCCTATCCTCCGACTTAACCGGAAAAATGCGGGGATGTTTTCCGACTCTCACGGGCCTTCTCCGCGTGGCCCGAAACCAGCTGATAGCGCTAATAGCGCTAGACAATGAAAGCGCTTAGCGCTAAACAATAGAAATGCCCGCAGGCGCCCAAAACGGCCGAAATCGGCCCCATCAGCCCGCATCAGCCCGCGATTTGCCCGCGATTTTTAAAATCGCGGGGAAAAGGCCGCAGGATGCCAAAGACGGCCGCCACTGTATAAAAAAATGATTAGTGTCATTTTATTTATAATAGCCATACTGTAAAAGTAATACATTTTTGATAAGCTATATATTGAATGTAGTTAGGAATCTTTGTTCAAGATTTGCCATGAAAAGATTGGCATATAGACATTTTTATTGTTTGTGGGAAATATGCTGCACTGTGCACAATGAGTTTTGACCTTTATAGGTTTAACAGTATGCAACATACTGTACTTTTTCTTGAGGACATTGCTACAGTATGTAAGCTGTGTACATTACTCAACCATTCTTATGTGGGCTTGAGAACAAAGTTTTTGTTGCTTCGTTTCATTCTTGTAACACTGACTTTGCTGGTAGATTGGAAGATATATTTTACTTATTGAAACATGGGCAATCCTTCCACCACCTCATATTCCATTATTCAGTGTTTATGATACTTCTACCAGACGGTCTGAAAATTAGCCACACGTGTATCCTTATACAGTATTATCTTTTTTTCTTCCCTCATAATGCTTGGAGAGCACTTCGCAGATGTTAAAGGTCATGTTATATGCACTCATTTACAGGATAATTTTTAGCAATTCGTAAACTACATGAGCAAGAGTTCTACGGCACTGTAGGCAGTTCATGCAGAGGTAATGTCAGAAGACTTGTGGTTTGGAAAAGTAAACGTACTGTGGGCTTTTATTCAGCCAGAGTTCAGCAACTAAAAATCAAGCTCCAGCAAGAAAAAGTCTATATACATAACACAGTTTAGTAACAAATGTCAGACACAGTGTCCTCCTATAGTTAAGAAACGGCAACCCTCCAGGCTATATGCTACTGTATCTGCCTTTTAAACGTTACCAATCCAACTGCACTCCTTAATCCTCCTGCTTCATATAGGTAGAGATTAAGTATTTGCTGGCAAACACCCAACAATCCTAGCTGTTGGTAATAGGCTTGCCCTTGTTACAGGCACCCTTATTATACTGGCCATTTGAAATATTTTTTTCAGGGAGACTGTGTTGAAAATGTGGGAGCTGTCAGGGAGACAGACAACAAAAAATGACCAGCTAAAAATCAGGGAGTCTCCCTCAAATAGGGAGAGTTGGTACTGCAAGTTTGACCCTAATGTTCTCTTAGAAGATAACAGAGCTTTCTTATCCAAACGCTGCTTTAAATGTCTTTCAAAAAGCACACTATGCCTTCCAGGGGCAGGTAATACCTTTTAGCTATCATTCCACTTCAAATATAATCCTGACAAATAATCCCCATATGTGCTAATCTAAATGTATGTTACACATTTCTTTCCTGTCCATTAGTTAAATATTTACACAGTTATAACCATAAGTGTAATCACAGAAACATTGATTCATTACAGTAACGTTAAAACACTGTACTAAAAATACAGTTTTAACTACAAATACTGTTCTAATAAATATTGTTCTAATGCGCTGTGCTGTTTAATCATCATCATCATCATCATCATCATCATCATCATCATCATCATCATGGATCTTTTATATTTAGCTGCAATAGCCCGTTCAGCTCGGCAGGCCCGGGTTAACTTAGTTTGCCCAGCCTTTCCCGGTAACACCCATGACAGGGGCTCATCTGACTCCACCGGATCATCTAACCCTTCAGATCCCTTTGGGGTAATAAGACCTACTTGTATTCGGTCCCACCGTACTCGTAGCTCCTTGAGATAGGCCTCATCGTCAAAATCCCCAGGAGCCCACCAATGGTCAACCACCCCATCCCTTTCTAGAATGAAACGGGTGCGGTCTATCCAGGCGACATATCCCTCATATAATGGTACCCACCACCTAGTTTCCCGTACCTCCTCTGAGTTGGGTTCTAGGGGCTCTTCCTCCTCAGGCCCACCCGATGATACCCCTGAAGTACCATCAGATGGCGCAAACCTTTCCTTACGCTGTGACCAGTGTCCACCCGTAATACTCAGTATACTAGTGCTATCACTGGGTACCGACCCTCGTCGGGAAATCCTCCCTCCACCCTCCGACCCATCGTCCGAAGTTCCCCAGTCCAGGCTTCCAGTCCGTTCTGTGGTAGGACCCTGGGTATCTCCTGACATACCCAGACTAGAGGTAGACCCGAAGGAACAGGTGACCGGGACAGGGGTTTGAACTAGGGCCTTAGGGCTAACTTTGGGGATGGACGGGGTTGGGGGACGGGGCCGGACGGTAGATACCGGCAGGGTCACGGCCTGCTCCTCCGCAATACCTGACTCACGTCCGCCACAAAGTTCGTTCTGTCCTTCGGTAAGTGATCTTCTCGTTCTCCGATTCGAGCGCCCACTCCGTCGGTCCATAGGGGATCGACTCCCACTGCTCGACCATAGAGGCGCGATCGCCTCCCACTCGACACCGCTCAGGTCGTCCGGAACTGCCTCTGGACACGCACGTGCTGCGACGCCATCTTGGGTTGTGTCCCCAAGTGAGACCTCTTCCTCCACGAGGGTATCCGGCAACGCCCTTCTGCTGCGCGGTCCAGCCTGACCCTGGATCCGCTCTTCGTTGACCTCCACCCCCGGAATCTGCGGTGAGCACGGAGTCAACCTACTGCTCCGCAGGGTCGGGGTGGATCGACCTCCTTCCGACCCGCTAGTCACCACGGCAGTGGGACTCCGGCGATCGGGTTGTCGCGGCACTGGAGACACTCGACTCCGTGTCTCCACACCACGAGGGATAGCATCTCGCCACGGAATACCACTAGTATGGTACTCCGCTAACAAGTCCTGGGCCTCTGCCAGCCTGGCACACGCCTTGTCCGAGGACTCTAATTTACAGTTCAGGCGGGGTATTCCAGTAGGGGACCGTCTATGGGCTCCTTTCCGGTCACCTCTCCGATGGCTGGTTTTCTCCGCCTTGAGAATTCGGCTTGACTCCGGCTCCGCGGGACCTGCACTCACACTCCACAGTGCACCCGGAAGCTCCGCTGCCGACGTCGGGGTAGGATTTCTCATCCCCCCGCTTATACCGGCACAAATGTGGTCATAGGCCACATATATTGCAGTCCACAATGAGGGCATCGAGCCTCACTGCCCACAGCTCCTCCAAGGCAGTCTGCACTGCAGGCAGAGGCAGACCACTGTCTCCACACCCTCTACGCGGATAATCAGTAAGCCTCCTGGAACCGAGTAGGAGTGGGTTGATATCAAGGGACTCTGTTCCACTTTCTCCGCTTGCTCAGCCATGGTCACCAACGGAAGCACTCGTCCTAGCGGTCTGTATTGATCAATGGCTCTTCGCAACTGAAGGGCAGAAGATTGTTGAGCAATCCTTCCCCCCACTTCCTCCATCGGCATCCGGTGGAACTGTAGACCACTCCCCCTGGTTGAAACTAGGGGGATGTCTCGCCCGCTTTGTAGGCTGACCCAGCACTGGGGCAGAGTGAGTCATAGTCCATGAGGGCGCGGCTCCAGCTTTCGCGCCAAACTCCCCAACTGGGTGGAGTTTCCTCGTTGCCGCCAATCCTGGCCAACAATTTGCAAACTGCAGAGTTGCAAGACTTTCTGCAGCTGGACCACGCGGTGTCCCGGGAACGCGGGAACCGCCATTTTGGTAAGCACTGTCCTTCTTTATATTTGAGGTAGCGTCTGGCTGTTTGTTTATTGGTGTGTAACAAAGTCCATTTCGTTCCTCCCATCTCGCAAGGCTGTCATCCTCACTATTCTCAGGGGTATCTTCCCGAGAACATAGGCATGACAAACACGGCACAGCCATGGCTCTCACGCCATTCCATAACAAACACACAAGAGTCTCTCCTGTAGCTTGTTCTCCTTCCTCATCCCGGCATCCTGGACCTTCTGCTCGTTGCAGATCCTCCATTCTGACGGTCGCTTCTTGCTCACGGTATACTGGATTATTGTACATGGAGCTCCGCTCTGCGGGGAAGCTACCACATCCGTACAATAAACATGCCTTGTGCACCACCTCGTGTACCTAACATATGTCTAACTCGTGTTAGCACTACCTCAGGCTAGGCTCACTCTCTCAGTGTCTACTGTATCTCCTTCCTCCCAGTCTGTGCTCCCTTCGGTAAGTGATCTGGAATGGCTAGAGTACTCTGGGGCTCCCATGCAGTACTTTGGCGTCTACCTCTCTTGGTCAGCCTAGCGCAGACCCTCTCCAGGACTCCTGACCTAGTTAACAGGCTCTCCCTTCTGGCGTCCTACCCCTAGCGCGACCTCAAGGTGACTCGGACAGCTATAGCCCCTCTCCAGACCCACTAACTCCTCTCAGGTTCCCAGGGTATCCCTGCGGTTCCATCCCAACACAGCACAAAGTGGCAGCATACACTTTCCCTGTTTCCTAGCGTGTGCCTAGCAAAAGCCTGTCCTGTTGACAGGTCTCTCAGCAGCGCCTCCAATTGCAACGGGTTTCCCCCCCCCCCAATCTCACATTGGCCCGGGTACTCTAATAACCAACGCCCATTACATGTTTGTGTTTGGTGGTGCACCTGTAGGCAACAGAACTACTGAGTCTCCCGCTTGATGGTATTAGGGGATATCATCAGGACAGGTAGCTGAGGTAGTGGGTGCGAGTTCAACTTACATCATGTGCAGCGCCTCCACCTCATCAGGATCTATGCTTCCGCAGGGAGATGGTCCTGGTGAGGAACTCCTTCTTGGTGGTGCCATCCACTGCTGAGTAATTTCACACTCACACAGTGGGGGTATCGTTAACAAGGTCATCTTTATTGTAGACGGTGATGTAGCAGACTGCCCCATGCAGCTGCCGGCTCTAGCCGCACATCTCTCCGTGCTGTCCCTTCACCAGGTATGCCCTCCCGAATTGAAGTGGGATTCCCTCTTCTCCTAGGGAGATCCTCTCTGTGCCAGGTCCCTGGACACAGAGTGGCTTAGACAGGCTGATTGGTCAACCTGGATCCGCTAGTTACGGCACTAGGGTCACAAAGTGTTCCTACAATCCCTTATGCAGGAAAATACAACTTCTCAACAGCTTTCCACAGCTGCTAGAACACACTGTAACTAACTGTGTTGTGCCTTATATACTTCAGGAGGCAGGCGCATCCCTGATGTCACTATCCAGGGACTCAGAGCATACAGCCACTCCCCTCCATACATAGGGCACCTCACCATGGGGTGAGGGAAAACCTCCATAACCACTGCTGGCATACCTGTACTTACCAGGACTTACTGCCAACAGAGAGGAAAGCAATATACCATTATTATGCATGGCTATATACTCCCCCTGGTGAATCCCCACCGTCCCGGCTGGGGCCTAAATTTTGTGTACCTTGCTCCAGGAAACACTGAAAAAGAACACACAAACTTAGCGTTTAAACATTATCACCTTCACATAATAATGACAGAACATACGCTCACTGACCAGCAGAGAGCATCAAAGAAAAAGGCAGACCACTCTTTGACGGACCTAATAGTAGTGTCGAGGGTCTGGTTTCTTCACCTCCCGCCCCGCTGCATCGGTGACTGTTACACTAAACTCTCGGGTCAAGCCTCGCTCATTGCAATACACCACCTTGTGCATATAAACGCTACGCCCTATTTTCCAGACCCGCATCAGTTGGCAGACCCTCTGCTCAGCCTGAACTCCCTTAATGGCTCCTCCCTTATTCACGATATAGTATTCGATATCATTACGAAGCCACCTTTCTCGATTGTCCTCTATTTCCCTCATCAGAGGTTCAGGGACATATGGGTATTCAAGCCCATAGGATCTTTTATATTTAGCTGCAATAGCCCGTTCAGCTCGGCAGGCCCGGGTTAACTTAGTTTGCCCAGCCTTTCCCGGTAACACCCATGACAGGGGCTCATCTGACTCCACCGGATCATCTAACCCTTCAGATCCCTTTGGGGTAATAAGACCTACTTGTATTCGGTCCCACCGTACTCGTAGCTCCTTGAGATAGGCCTCATCGTCAAAATCCCCAGGAGCCCACCAATGGTCAACCACCCCATCCCTTTCTAGAATGAAACGGGTGCGGTCTATCCAGGCGACATATCCCTGGTCACAAAGTGTTCCTACAATCCCTTATGCAGGAAAATACAACTTCTCAACAGCTTTCCACAGCTGCTAGAACACACTGTAACTAACTGTGTTGTGCCTTATATACTTCAGGAGGCAGGCGCATCCCTGATGTCACTATCCAGGGACTCAGAGCATACAGCCACTCCCCTCCATACATAGGGCACCTCACGATGGGGTGAGGGAAAACCTCCATAACTACTGCTGGCATACCTGTACTTACCAGGACTTACTGCCAACAGAGAGGAAAGCAATATATCATTATTATGCATGGCTATATAAATAACACAGTATTGTAGCAGGGGTTCTCCGGAGCAGAACTGCATACGTAGAGGATGCCATATGAGACTCCCAAAGTAAGAGGGCCCGAACCATAAGTTCCACCTGTAGGGGCCTATGCAGTTAACTTAAATTTATAATATGTGGACAGAACACACCGCTCTCACAACTTAGATTTTTTAGAAAGCAATAATTAACAATACATTTAATTCAATGGGTGCAACCTACAGTATGTACTCAGATCAGTACATTTAACATATAAATGAAAGGCTGACAATAGTCAAACAATCATTCAAAGAAAGTACATTTTGGTGCACTCCAATAATAATTTTAAATTTTTTATCAGTGAATACACACAAGTGAAAAACCTCCAGACACCTGTGGGCACCCCCTCTTGAGCACTGTGGGGCCTGCGGACACCCGTCGGGACTACCGTGGACTACCGTAGTCCTGGGGTTTTAAGCCTGTATGTAAAATAATAAATCATGTTTTTATGGGGGGGGGGCACAGGGGGTGGGTTATGTATTGTTTATTAAATTTGGTAATGTTTATTGTGGGGCCTAGGAGGTGGATAGTCGGGCTGTTCTCTGTAGTGTTTTTATTGTGGGTAGCGGGGGTGGGTGAAGGGAGTATTGTCCCCAAGGGTATATAAAGACTCCCAAGTAGGGAAAAACCGGTGCACAGCTTCAGTCGTGGGATGAGTAAATCAAAAGGTAATCACTGACTGTTACTCTTTGATAAAGCACCCTGCGTGTGAAATGCGTTAGAGTGACGATATCAGTACTTTTTGTCCATGTTTTTAATAAGTTAAACCCTTTTGATTTACTCATCCCACGACTGAAGCTGTGCACAGGTTTTCCCTACTTGGGAGTCTTTATATACTTGTTTATATCTACCACGGAGCACGCAGAGCATGGGACTTGCATGCGATTTGAAATTTCTGGCTATAGGCTGCCGTAGTATGTATTACTGCTTTATCCGGCGAGAGATGACGTTAGACTGATTGGAGAGAGAGGCTGGGAGTCCCGTGAGGATTCCCCATGAGCGGAGATGCGGAGTGCTCAAAGACCGCCGCCAAACGGAGCTACAAGTGAGGGGAGCTCAGACAACCTCCACTCGACATCATCAGTGCCTGGTGTGATAGGCCAGTCGAGACTTGTGGCCAGATAGGAGATACAGAGCGGTGCAGTACAAGGCTTACAGGATTTAGAGCGTCGTGACTCTCTCCGTTTTCAGCCTATCCCAAAGCCGTGAGCACTGACTCTCTGGGAGAGTAACTACATGTGATTACACAGCAGAACTTTCCCCCTGTTACAGGACTGGTGAGGAACTCTTGAGCACCGGATTTTGGAGCAATTGCTCTGATACTATCTTGTCCCCAAAGGGTGGGTGGTAGGCCTCCCTGGTGGGTAGTGGGTGAGGGTGGTTAGGCCTCCAGGGTGAGTAGTGGGGAGGGTGGGTTAACCCCTTAATTACTCTAGTGGTTACTAACCGCTAAGGTGATTAAAGGGGTTAGCGGACATTATATTGTCTCTTTTTATTCTTCTGTATTTTTTGCAGCACCGGAGGGCAGGGACGGAATGAAGATGAGGATGGCCTTAATCGTAGGTGCCTGGCAGGGGTGAGTGCAAGATGTATTTATTTTATTTCTGCTGCTTATTGTATTTTAAATGGGCAAATGCATTATTGCCCATTACTGCACTGTATGTGTTAGGGTGCGGGGGGGGGGGATTTATTTAAAAGTATTTATGTATTTTTTTTGGGGGGGGGCATAGAATTGGTACTGCAGGCAAGCGGGGACCCCCAGCCACCGCTGGCCTGTAGTATAATTCCTGTGCATAAAAAATAAAATGTGCTGTATGTTAGGGGGGTATAGAGGTTGTTGGGGGCACATGGGGTGGGTGGTGTATTTGATATAGTAATGGTTATTGAGGGCCTGGGAGGTGGGTAGTGGGGCTGTAGTGTGTATTGTTTTTATTGTATGTAGCGGGGGTGGGTCAAGGGGGTATTAGCCCCAAGGATAGGTGTTTGGACCTTGCGGGTGGGTAGCGGGAGGGGTTAACCTCTTCATTACCTTAGCGGTTTTAACCTCTAAGGTAATGAAGGGGTTAAGTCCACCGCAGTCCCCTCACAAGGCCTAAACACCCACCAAGGGCCAAATACCCCCTTCAGCCGTCCCCGCTACCCACAATAAGCCTGGCACGGGTGGTTAACCCATTTATTGCCTTAGTGGTTAGCCGCTATGGTAATGAAGTGGCTGTAAATGCATTTTTCATGCATCGGATGCATGCCGGGGGTCTCCGGTGCTGATATTAATGAGTATCAACTCCGAAGACCCCCGGCATCAATCCGAGGCAGGAAAAGGGCCTGATTTTTTCTAAGTCCTGTCTCGCCGTTCATCCCCAGTTTCTTGACAACTATTTTATTGCCGAGGTCATTTGGCGATAAATTCGCCATTCTAGAGCCCTGATCCGCCTTGAGATGCTGATCGGGGCAAATAGAATACAGCGAGTTTGAAAAGCTGGCGATGAGCGGCGAGATAGGGCTTCTCGCCAAGCAGTCGGTGGATTTTTTTTTCCGCCCAAAAAAAATGGCGAGATTTCCTATTCTTGCCAGCTTCTAGGGGCTTTCTGAATAGCAGTAGACATTTTTGGCGAGAAACTGGCGAGATAGGGCTTATCGGCACTCACAGCTTAGGCCCCTTAGCCGGTTAGACATCATCATAATTTATAAAGTAAGTATTTTCAATAATAAAACGAAGCACGATAAGGTGGAAGAGACTACTTTGCTTGTAGATAGTGGGGGCAGGCATGGCTTCTCATGCAAGGATAGAAGGTAAGGCAAATCAAGTCCTCACACGTTTTTGATTACAAAGGAAGATGGAAAAATGATTTACAATGATTAAATTTGTGCGACTTTAAAAAAATGTATCAGTCATCAATTTTTAACTGTTTACATTTGTCACTGTTATTGGTTTCCTTGGTTCCCTTTTGTGCTAGATTACGTTGATACTGTACATTTTAATGCTGTTGCTGTTCCATATGCTGTTTCTAAAATTGTTAGTACCACACATTGCTCAGTCCTCTGATCTTTAGTTTTAAAGTCTATACTGTAGTGCCGACGAGTATTCTAAAACAAATCTGGGGCAATCACCAACAAGATCCAGGTACATCCTGGGTACAGATGTAGAAAGGGAAGGAAAAACGGAGCACTAAATTCACTGCTAGCTTGTAAAAAATACAGAGGTGCGTTCCGACGATAATAAATAAAGTTTAATGGATCAAAAACGAACAGACAGTACACATACGCGTTTCTGGCTATATGCCCTTTATCAAGGTGCTAAAACAAACTTACCGGAGTGTGTTTAAATATCGGATCCTCGCGCTGCTGTAACCTTTCACCCGCCACTTCCTGGTGTGTAAAGTGACGCGGGCCATGTGACATCAGCGCATTGGAGCCGCTAAAATAAGAAAACTTTATTCAATACTAACAATCTAACACTCCGGAACTACCTAAGAAAAAAACTAAGAAAAATAAACAATGAACATTAAAAACAAGGTTAAAAACATATATGTAATGTTAAATGGTAAATTCATTAAATTGTGGGCATAGATATACCTTACAATAATGAATAAAGCATGTTCTATATCTGTAAAATTACCACAGATCATGCTCAGTGAAGACTGCTTTGGTACATTATATATTGAATGATAGCATGTATATAAGCACATTCCAAGAATTGTACACATTAAATGATATTTAAAACCAGAGACAGAACATGAAACACAGACAGAGCTCAGTGCTACATCCAGTGAAACTTATACACGGTACAGTGCCTATACTATATATTATATATATATATATATATATATATTTATATTATATATATATTATATATATAATATATATATAGTGGTTGACAAATCACCAAAAAATCTACTCGCCACACAAAAAAATCTACTCGCCACCTAGTACCAAACGTGTGCTGCTTGGGCCAATATTTACTCGCCCGGGGGTTAAATCCACTCGCCCGGGGTGAGCAAATGTATAGGTTTGTCGAACATACAATGGTCTTTTAGTTTAACTCTTTGGCCAAAGTGTTGTAAGCCATTGAGCCCCTACATGGCAGACCACATCTCAAGGGTACCTAACACTAATATAAATTCTTAATAACCTGTGCATTACCAGGAAGAATGATTTATAATAAATCTGTCAAAATTAGTTGCATAGTTCTAAGTCTGATTGAAGCTCTTATTAACCTGTACATTACCAGGAAAAGCACTCTGTATTAGATTTGGCAAAATCAAACTGCAAGCAAGCAAGTTCCCCTGAGAGTGGGAGATGCAATGGAGTGAGCTTTTAACCATTTGAAAGTGGGAGGGGGTGAGCTTGAAACTAGGAAGGTGGAGCCACCCTCCAATCAGCCAAGACCAGCTGAACAAGGATTGTAAAACATACAGGACACCTACAAGCTCATATTAAACCCCCAAAATAACCACAACATATATATAAGTGTATAAGTGTCACAGAGGAGTGCTACTGAGCATGGCAATATATATTTAAAACCAGAGACAGAACACGAAACACAGACAGAGCTCAGTGCTACATCCAATGAAACTTATACACGGTACAGTGCCTAAATATATATATATAGATATCTTTTGAATAAAATGGTCTTTTAGTTTAACTCTTTGGCCAAAGTGTTGTAAGCCCTTGAGCCACTACACGGCAGACCACATCTCAAGGGTACCTAACACTAATATAAATTCTTAATAACCTGTGCATTACCAGGAAGAATGATTTATAATAAATCTGTCAAAATTAGAACTATGCAGCTAATTTTAAATATATATTGCCATGCTCAGTAGCACTCCTCTGTGACACTTATACGCTTATATATATGTTGTGGTTATTTTGGGGGTTCAATATGAGCTTGTAGGTGTCCTGTATGTTTCACTTTAAATGATACCCAGTAGTAAAGTATATAAACCAAGAACAAAATAAATATATTATTAAATGTTATTAATTAATTTTCTTAATAAATAATTCAAAGAATCTATATAGTCCAAATTAAGCAAATATATACCAGTCTGTTCAAAACCATATCAATACGTATGTTAAACACAGTTATTTTATTTCAAAAGAATAAGAAAATGGTTTTAAACAGAGTGAAAATATGTTATAATCCTAACAATGTGTCAAAACCAAACTAATAAAAATTAGTTCAGAACCTATGAAGAATAATGTGATTAAAAAATAAACATAACTAAAAACAACCATATCATTAAACAAATGTAATAATATATAATGTTTTTATCATAACACATCACATTAAGACCATATGAAAAAGGTTCAGAGCTCCTAAGGTTAACGAGTGATATAGAAACACTACCCATCATATCTAATATGGAAAGGAAATAGTAAAAAATATATTACTGCTGCGGCCAAGTTTATTCGAGCATTTGCCCGTTCTTGGCCGCAGCAGTAGCCTGGCGCGCGCCCGAGGGTGACGGGCGCGCGCCGAAGCAGTGGAAGAGCGCCCTCCGATCGGGGCGCTCTCCCTACCGCTGCCGGGTCCGCCGGGTCCCCCGGAACCCCCTGCCGCTGTCCCGCGATCGCGGGACACCAGGGCTCCCTCGGGGAGCCCTGGACGCGCGTGCAGGGGGCGCAGGCTCCCGAAGACGCGTGACCGCGCGTCTATGACGCGCGGCACGCCGAGGGGCGGCCACTAGCAAGCCGGGAGATCTCCCGGCTTGCGGATCTGGCCGCAGAGTAATAAAGCGTGTCGGTAGTGTACATTAAGTGCAAAATCGCAAACAGTGAAGTGAAATGCCACCAATGAACAGAGTGAAAATATGTTATAATCCTAACAATGTGTCAAAACCAAACTAATAAAAATTAGTTCAGAACCTATGAAGAATAATGTGATTAAAAAATAAACATAACTAAAAACAACCATATCATTAAACAAATGTAATAATATATAATGTTTTTATCATAACACATCACATTAAGACCATATGAAAAAGGTTCAGAGCTCCTAAGGTTAACGAGTGATATAGAAACACTACCCATCATATCTAATATGGAAAGGAAATAGTAAAAAATATATTACTGCTGCGGCCAAGTTTATTCGAGCATTTGCCCGTTCTTGGCCGCAGCAGTAGCCTGGCGCGCGCCCGAGGGTGACGGGCGCGCGCCGAAGCAGTGGAAGAGCGCCCTCCGATCGGGGCGCTCTCCCTACCGCTGCCGGGTCCGCCGGGTCCCCCGGAACCCCCTGCCGCTGTCCCTCGGGGAGCCCTGGACGCGCGTGCAGGGGGCGCAGGCTCCCGAAGACGCGTGACCGCGCGTCTATGACGCGCGGCACGCCGAGGGGCGGCCACTAGCAAGCCGGGAAATCTCCCGGCTTGCGGATCTGGCCGATGCGCAATAAAGCGTGTCGGCAGTGTATATACTTATAGAAGCTTTGGGAGTAATTTATCCTAGCCTTTTGGCTTACATTGGAGGGGTACTCCACATAAGACTTTGCTTTTCAAACTGATACATTTACTGCTTTTAGTTTTTGGAGCACCATACAACAATTTTACATCCTGGGTACATCCTGGGTACATCCTGGGTACATGCTGCAACATTTCAGTGACATTTCTGCAGACAGACTAATAGCCCATCGGATTAACAGCGGGGGTCCCTGGCAGTCCCATTCAAACTGCTGTGTTAATCCGATGGGCCATTAGTCTCTGCAGAAATGTCACTGAAATGTTTGCAGCATGTACCCAGCATGTACCTGGATCTTGTTGGTGATAGCCCCAGATTTTCCAAGGCGAGTTTTAGAATACTCGTTGGCGCACCTGTATGTAATTTATGTAAATGTAAAAAAAAAGATGATTTCGTTTTTACTGTTATATATAAGCAGCATATATAAGCATATACATATATGACAATCCTTGTTACAAGCTGTTATCATAGTCTCACAGTCTTGCCAACTTACATGAACTCCTTCATTATCATGATATTTTACTCCAGCCCTGCTTGCATAATTACCCATTTCACATTCGGGAACATGAGGATAAAAATGCTTTGAAGTGGGAAGGAATGACACCGGACTGAGGCACAAACATCTCATTATGGCATCAGATTAGTTAGTAATGCTGTACTGTAAATAAGCTTCGAGATAATCCATATTTATGCCATCCACTGCTGAGAATTGTCACACTCACACAGTGGGGGTATCGTTAAACAAGTCATCTTTAGTTAGACGGTGAGGGAGCAGACTTGCCCCATGCACTGCCGGGCTCTAGCCGCACATCTCTCCGTGCTTCCCTTTCACAGGTATGCCCCCCGAATTGAAGTGGGAGGAATTCCCTCTTCTCCTAGGGAGACCCTCTCTGTGCCGGTCCTGGACACATAAGAAGTGGCTGAGGACAGAGGGGCTAAATTGGTCACCGGATCCCTTAGTGAACGGCACTAGGGTCACAAAGTGTTCCTACAATCCCTTAGCAGAAATACAAACTTCTCAACAGCTTTCCACAGCTCTAGAACACACTGTAACTAATGTGGTTGTGCCTATATACTTCAGGAGGCAGCGCATTCCCTGATTTCACTATCCAGGACTCAGAGTCATACAGCCACTCCCCTCCATACATGGGCACCTCACGATGGGGTGGGGAAAACCTACATACTACTTGCTAGGCAACAATACCTGTACTTACCATAGGACTTACTGCCAACAGAGAGGACAGCAACTATATCATTATTATTCATGGCTATATAATACACAGTAGTGTAGCAGGGGTCCCTCCGGAGCTCAGAACTGCATACGTGAGGATGCCATATGAAGACTCCCAAGTAGAGGCCCGAGACCATAATTCCCCTGTAGGGGCCTATGCATGGGTTAACTTAATTTTATAAATATGTGACAAACACACACGCTCTCTGACAACACACAACTAGATTTTTTAGAAAGAATATTAACAATACATTTAATCATGGTGCAACTACAGTATGTTCTGCAGAATCTTAGCATTTACCAAATATAATTGGCAGAGGCTACAACATATTCAAACATCATCAAGGGAAAGTACAGTTGGTTAAAGCACTCCAATATAGGGGGGGGAGTTAAATTAAGTTTTATCAGTGAATGCACACAAGTGAAACCTTCCAATAACCACAACACTGTGGGCGACCCCCAATCTTGAGGCAACTGTTGGCCTGCGTAAAACAAGCCAGGACCCCGTCGTGACTAAGGTACCGGGGGTAAACCTGGCTACCCGTAGTCCTGGGTTTTTAAAAGCCTTTATTAAAGAAATAAATCATGTTTTTATATATGGGGGGGTTCACATGGGGATTGGTTATGTATTGTTTATTAAATTTGGTACTGTTTATTGTGGCCTAGGAGGGAAGTCGGGGTGTCTTTCTCTTAGTGGTTTTATTTTATTGTGGGTAGCGGGGGTTGGGTGAATGGAGTATATGTCCCAGGGTATATAAAGACTTCCCAATTAGGAAACACCTGCACACGCTCGAGTCGTGGGATGATAATAAATCAAAGGTAATCACTTACTGTATACTCTTTGATAAGCCCCATGCGTGTGAAAATGCGTTAGAGTGAACGATATATACTTTTTTGTCCATTGTTTTAATAATTAAACCCTTTTGATTGACACTCATCCCACGCGGAAGCGTGCACATGTTTTCCCTACTTGGGAGTCTTTATATACTTGTTTAATACTCTAACCACCTGAGCAAACGCAGGAGCCTGGGACTTGCAAATGCGATTTGGAAATTTCTCTGCTAAAGTATCTTGCGGCCGGTAGTATGTATACTTTTTTATTACTCTACTGCTTATCCGGCGATAGATGACGTTAGACTGTTGGGCGAGATTAGAGCTGGGATCCCCGTGAGGATTCCCCATGATCTGAGATGAGCGGGAGTGGCGTCAAGACCCCATAAAGGAGTGTCGAATGCGCCGCATCACGGCTTCGCTCCACCGTTTATATTGTTTGTGCGCGGTCTCCATGAGCCCAACCGTCCCCTATTTGCTCCATCTCATTCAATGTCCATGGTTGTGATAATAGGCCAGGTCGCGACTTGGTGTGGCCAGATAGAGTACAAACGAGCTTTTGGCAGTACAAAAATAAGGCTTCCAATTATACAACAAGGATTTTATAGCGTCGTGACTCATCCATCACTTCTCCCCACTACCTCTCCGTCCGGTCGCTGCTTTCTCTCTTCTCGCCATCACTGCTCTTCTCTGACTCTCCCATCCCTCTCGTCTCCTGAGTCTCCACCTTCCAGACCCCCCCCATCTCCCAATTCAATTCTCCCCTCTCCCCTCTCAGCTTCAGGAACCGTTCAATCGTAATCTCTTCCTTCCTCCGGACTCCAGTAAGACCTCTCTTAGTTATCTCGTGCGGGATTGTGCACGGAACTTCTTGTCACTGTGCTGGCATGCTCTGATCCAGCCACTTCGGGCGACTCAGTCCTATCTCCGGTGAGAAGCGTCATTGCGGCGTCGATACAGATAGCACACGCATTATATGGCACATCGGTCCGAGATCCCGCCATATCATTTGCGTCTGATCGGGTCCTGGCACGGATGATATCAATCCCGGCGAAGGCTCAATCGGAAATCTTCGTAACATAAAAGACGATTCAGGGGGAACGAAGGTCGGGAGTCGTTCGATCGAAGGTCTCTTCGTCGTAGGCTTTCGAGAGCGTACGGAAACACACTTCCCTGGTCCAGTGCGAGAGTCTCGATCCCCGAAAGGTTGTGGTCCCCGAAGTTAGAGTCGCTCGGAAAAATCAAAAAAAGAGTGTGAAGGGCGTGTTATCGCACCGAGAGGCAAATATTTTGAGCTCACAAAGGAACTTTGTTTCCAATTCCCCAAAGCGAAAAGCCCACGCCCCCGAAACCTGACTTGCGAGCTAGCGCCCAAGAACGGAGAACCGGCCTCCATTGGAAGCACTGACCTCTCACTGGAGGAAGTAACAGGGGTACATGTGATTAAACAAACAACTACATAAACAGTGAGCATAACTTTCCCCGTCCGCACCCTTCCCTTCCCCTGTTTACAGGACTCTGTGTTGAGGAACTCTTGAGCACCCCCGGATTTTTGCGAGGCAAATTTTGGACTAATGTTCCTCTTCTACTACTCGGATTGTCCCCCCCCCTCTGTTGTTATTTTTGCTTGCCCCTCGGTGCCTGATAGTCCCCCCCTTTTTTGTTCCAGTGCGGGGTTCGCGGTGGTGGGTCTGTTTAACGACTGAGCTGGCTTTTCGGTACCCGCCTCCCGCGAGACCATCATACGACGCGGTCGTTTATCGCTTCGATTTTCTGACGTGTTCCCGCCCTTCGCTCCCCGGGTGCGTCTTGGGGGACGTGTGGGCGTTCCCCCCCCCCCTCCTGTCCTCTCCTCTCAGGCCACCCACTTACCTCCTCACCCACCTTCACTATTCCCTTACTCTAGGTTACTACCACGCTAAGCACGGATTAACCGGGTTAGCGCAGCGGGAATCACACTTTAATTGTCTCTTTGTTATTCTTCTTCTGTCTCTTTTATATATAAAATTCTTGCTGTCTTGCTGTATTTTTTTTTTGTTTTTTTTGATAAATTTGTTGGCATCACGCTCGTTTTTTTTATTTTGCACTACTTATCACTTTTCACAGCAATTTTTTTTGGCAGGATAAGAGCAATTGTTTTTTTTTATTTTTTGCAAGCAAATCAAACCCGTATCACAGCATTATTTTTTTTGCAGCCGAGCACCGCAGCACTTTTTTTGCATCATTGCACAGCAGAACAAGCTACCTATTATCATTTCAAAGCAATTTTCAAATCGGATTTGCAGCAAAGTGCAATCAAAGCAAAAGAATCCCCACCTTTTTGTGCAAGCGAAAGCAGGCAAAAGCAACAAGCAAGTAGGGCAAACAACCCACATACTCCATCCTCAAAAAGGCAACCTGAGGGCAGGGTTGTGACTTAATTGAAAGATTCTTCTGATGCTCATCTGATTTGTCTTTTTGTTTCCTTCCTCATGCTCTTTCGCCTGAATCCCTTTGTGAGTGCAAAGATGTATTTATTTTATTTCTCTGCTGCTTATTGTATTTTTAAACTAAATAAAATGTGGGCCAATGCATTAATTGCCCCCTTAGTACTAGTCTCGATTAAAACTACTCAAATCCTAGTTACAAAAACCATGTGGAACCTCCTAAGGGGAAGGAAGAGGAAAGGTGGGGGTCTAGGTACTACTACTGCACGTATGTGTTTAGGTGCTTGCTGGGGGGGATTTATTAAAAGTATTATGTATTTTTTTTTTTTTTTGGATTTGTTTTTTTGGGCAGGGGGGGCATAGAAGTTGTTACTTGGCGAATCAGCGGGACCCCCAGCCACCCTGGGCCTGTAGGTATCAATTCCTGTGCATAAAAAAATAAAATGTGCTGTATGTTAGGGGGGTATAGAGTTGTTGGGGCCATGGGGGGGTGGATATTTAATAGTAATGGTTATTGAGGTGCCTGGGGTGGGTAGTGGGCTGGAGTGTGTATGTTTTTATTGTTATGTAGCGTGGGGGGGTCAAGGGGTAATTAGCCCAGGATAGGTGTTTGGACCTTGCGGTGGGTAGCGGGAGGGTTAAACCTCTCATTTACCTTAGCGGTTTTCTAACCTCTAAGGTATGAAGGGGTTAACTCCACACCGCAGTCCCCTCACAAGGCCTAAAACACCCACCAAGGCGTCCAATACCCCTTCAGACAGTCCGGCCGTCCCGCTACCCCATAAGAGCCTGCAACGGGTGGTTAACCCATATTGCCTTAAGTGGTAGCCGCTATGGTAATGAAGTGCTGTAAATGCCATTTTTCCATGCATCGTATGCATGCCCGGGGTCTCCCCTCTCCCCCGGTGCTGATATTATGAGTATCAACTTCGAAGACCCCGTATCAAGCCAGGCAGGAAAAGGTCCGATGTTTTCTAAGTCCTGTCTCGCGCCTTCATCCCCCAGTTTCTTCTTGACAACTAGTTTATGCCGAGGTCATTTTGGCATAAATTTCGCCATTCTAAAGACCCTGATCCGCCTTGAGATGCTGATCGGGGGGCAAATAGAATACAGCGATTTTGAAAGCTGGCGATGAGCCGGCTAATAGGGCTTCTGCGCCAAGCAGTCGGTGGATTTTTTTTTTCCGCGCCAAAAAAAATGGCGGATTTCCCTATTCTTTCCCTTCTAGGCTTCTGAATATCAGTAGACCATTTTTGGCAGAAAACTGGCGCGATAGGGCTTATCGGCACTCAACCGCTTAGGCCCCTTAGGACGTTAGAACCCATCAGAATTTAATACAGTAAGTATTTTCAATAATAAAACGAACACGATAAGGTGAAGAGACTACTTTTGGCTTTGTAGATAGTGGGGGCAAGGCCATGGCTTCTTCATGCAAGGATAGAAATGTAAGGCAAATCAAGTCCTCACACTTTTTGATTAACAAAGGAAATGGAAAAATGATTTACAAATGATTTAAATTTGTGCGACTTTAAAAAATGTATCAGTCCTCACTTTTAACTGTTTACATTTGGTCACTGTTTATTTGTTTCCTTGGTTCCCTTTTGTGCTAGATTACGGTTGATATGTACTTTTATAATGCTGTTGCGGTTCCATATGCTGTTTTCTAAATTGTTAGTAACCAACACTTGCTCAGGGGGTCCTCTGATCGTTAGTTTTAAAGTCTATACTGTAGGGCCAGACGAGTATTCTAAACAAATCTGGGGCAATCACCAACAATCCAGGTCCATCCTGGGTACAGATGTAGAAAAGGAAAGGAAAAACGGAGCCCAAATCACTGCTACTTGTAAAAAATACAGAGGTGCGTTCCGACGGATAATAATAAAGATTTTAATGGATCAAAACGAACAACCAGTAACAATACGCGTTCTGGCTATGATGCCCTTATAGGTGCTAAACAAACTTACGCGAGTGTGTTATACAATTATCGGAATCCCGCGCTGGCTGTAACCTTTCACCCCCATTCCTGGTGATGTTAAAGTGACAGCGGGGGCCTTGTGACATAGCGCCTTGGAGCCGCTAAAATAAGATAAACTTTATTTCAATACTAACAATCTAACACTCCGGAACTACTAAGAAAAAACTAGAAGCAAATGAACAATGAACATTAAAAACAAGGTTAAAAAAACATATTGTAATGTTAAATGGTAAATTCATTAAATGGTGGGACATAGATATACCTTCTACAATAAGAATAAAGCATGTTTCTATATCTGTAAATTACCATCAGATCATGCTCAGTGAGATGCTTTGGTAAAAAACCATTAGATATTGACTGATAGCGTATATAAGCACATTCCAAAATTGTCACATTAAATTATATTTAAAACCAGAGACAGAACATGAAACACAGACAGAGCTCAGTGCTACATCCAGTGAAACTTATACACGGTACAGTCCTATACATATATAGTATAGCACTTTATATTAGATATACTATATATATATATATATATATAGTATATATCATATATATTATATATATATTATTGGTTGACAAAATCACCCAAAATCTACTCGCCACACAAAAAATCTCTCGCCACCTAGTACCAACGTTGTGATGCTTGGGCCAATATTTACTACCGCCCGGGGTTTAAATCCCCTCGCCCCGGGGTGAGCAAATGTAATGTTTGTTCGAACTACAATGGGTCTGTCTTAGGTTAGAACCTTTGGCAAAGTGTTTGTAAGCCCATTACCCCTACATGGCAGACCACATCTCAAGGGTACATAACACTATATAAAGTCTTCTAATACCTGTGCATTACCAGAGAAGAAGATTTTAATTAAAATCTGTCAAATTAGTTGCATAGTTCTAGTCTGATTGAAGCTCTTATAACCTGTACATTACCAGGAAAAGCACTCTGTTTAGATTTGGCAAAATCCAATGCAAGCAAGAAGTTCCCTGAGAAGGGGGGGGATGGGAGATGCATGGAAAGTGAGCTTTAACCATTTGAAATGGGAGGGGGGTTAGCTTGAAAACGAGGAAGGTGGACCACCCTCCAATCAGCCAAGACCACTGAAACAAGGATTGTAAAAACTACATGGGACCACATCTACAAGCTCCTATTAAACCCCAACCCAATAAACCACCAACATATATATAAGTGTATAAGTGTCACAGAGGAGTGCTACTGAGCATGGCAATATGATATTTAAAACCAGGACAGAACACGAAACCAGACGAGCGTCAGTGTAAATCAAATGAAACGATTATACACGGTACAGTGCCGACATCATATATATTAGATGATCTTTTGAATAAAATGGTCTTTTAGTTAACTCTGTGGCCAAAGTGTGTAGAGCTTGAAGTCCCCACGTACACGGCAGACCACATCTAAAGGTACCTAACACCTAAATAAATTTAATTAACCGTTGTCTCATTACAGGAAACGATGGTTTAAATAATCTGTCAAAATTAGAAACTATGCAGCTTAATTTTAATATATCATATGCATGCTCCAGTAGCACCCTCTTGGACACTTATACGCTGATATATATGTTTGTGGTTATTTTGGGGGTCAATATTGATTGTAGGTGTCCTGTTGTTTCACTTTAAATGTGAACCATAGTTAAGTATGATAACCAAGAACAAAATAAATATATTATTAAATGTATTAATTATTTTCTTAATAAATAATTCAAGATATTATATAGTCCAAATTAAGCAAATATATAAGTCTGTTCAAACCATATCAATCGTATGTTAAACACAGTTATTTTATTTCAAAAGACATAAGAAATGGTTAAACAGAGTGAAATTGTATAATAGGATGGTTGTACAGATAAAAAGCCTCCATTTACAGCAACTCTCCTTATTTCCGAATATGTAAACAATTTCTAGTACAATCCATTCAGAACCCTACCTCCAACCGATAGTGAAAAATCAACACTAAAACAACCATCATTAACACAATGTCATATAATATAATTTTTTTATCATAACCTCACATGAAACCATATGAAAAGGTTCAGAGCAGTCCTAGGTTAACAGGATATGAGAACCACTAACCCATCATATCTTAATATGGAAGGAAATAGTAAAAAAATGAATATTACTGTGACGCGCCAAGTTTAGTCGACATTTTGCACGTTCTTCGGCCGCAGCAGTAGCCTGGCCGCGCCGAGGGTGACGGAGCGCGCGCCTGAAGCAGTGAAGAGCGCCTCCGATCGGGGCGTCTCCCTACCGCTGCGAGCGTTGTTTCCGCCGGGTCCCCCCTGAAACCCACTGCCGACGTCCCTGGGAGCCTGGACGCGCGTGCAGGGGGCGCAGGCTCCCGAAGACGCGTGACCGCGCGGTCTATGACTCGGCACGCCCGAGGGGCGGCCACAGTCAAGCCGGGAATCGCTCCCGGACTTGCGGGATCTGCCGAGTGCGCAATAAACGCGTGTCGCAGTTGTATATACTTATAGAACTTTGGAGTAATTTATCCTAGCCTTTTTGCTTATTGGGAGGGGTGGGGTACTCCACTAAGACTTGCTTTACAAACTGATACATTCTTAACTGCTTTTTAAGTTTTGGAGACCATACAACAATTTGTACATCCTGGGTACATCCTGGTACTATTCCTGGTACAATGCTGCACAACATTTCAAGTGACATTTCTGCAGACATACTAATCGCCCATCGGATAACAGCGGGGTCCCCGGACAGCCCATTCAAACTGCTGTGTTATCCGATGGGCCATTATCTATGCAGAAATGTCCACTGAATGTTTTGCACCCGCATTACCCAGCATGTACCTGGATCTTGTTGGTGAAGCCCCAGATTTTCCAAGCAAGTTTAGAATACCTCGTTATGGGCGCACCTCCACTCGACATCAATCAGTGCCTAGGTGTGATAGGCCACGTCGAGACTGCTGGCCAGATGGACGATACAGAAGCGGTGCAGTACAGAAGGAGCTACCAGGATGTACGAGTCGTGGACTCTCTCCGTTATTCAGGCTATCCCAAAGCCGGGAGCCTCGACTCTCTGGAGAAGTAACTTACATGTGATTACAACAGCAGAAACTTCCCCCTGGTTACAGGACTGGTGAGGGAACTCTTGAGCACCGGAGTTTGGAGCAATTGCTCTGTTACTATCTGGTCCCCCAAAGGTGGGGGTAGGGCCTCCTGGTGGGTAGTGGGTGAGGGGGGTTAGGCGCCCAGGGGAGTAGTGGGGAGTGTGGTTAACCCTTAATTAATCTAGTGGTACTAACGCTAAGGTGATTAAAGGGGTTAGGCGGACATTATATGTCTCTTTTATTCGTTGTCTGTAGTTTTGTGCAGAACCGGAGGGTCAGGGAACGGAATGAAGATGAGGATGGCGCTAACGTAGGTTGCCTGGCAGGGGTAGTAGTGCGAAGGATGTATTTATTGTTAAATTTCTGCTGCTTCTTGTATTTAATTTAAAATGGGCCAATGCATTATTGCCCATACTGCACTGTATGTGTTAGGGTGCGGGGGGGGGGATTTATTTAAAAGTATTTATGTATTTTTTTTGGTGTTGGGGGGGGTCAATAGAATTGGTACTTGGCAGGCAGCGGGGACCCCCAGCCACACCGCTGCCTGTAGTATAAGTTCCTGTGGCAGAAAAAATTAAATGTGCTGTATGTAGGGGGTATAGAGGTTGTTGGGGGCACATGGGTGTGGTGGTGTATGTTGATATAGTAATTGTTATTGAGGCCGGGAGGTGGGTAGTGGGGCTTGTGTCAGTGTGTTATTGTTTTTATTGTCATGTCAGCGGGGGTGGGTCCAAGGGGGTATTAGCCCCAAGGATAGGTGTTTGGACACTTGCGGTGGTAGCGGGAGGGGTTAACTCTTCATTACTTAGCGGTTTAACCTCTAAGGTAGACAAGGTGAAGCCCGCAGTCCCCAGTCACAAGAGGCACTAAACACCACCAAGGGCCAATACCCCTTACATCAGTCCCCGCTACCCAAATAGAGGGAAAGGGTGGTTTAACCAATTATAAGTGCCCTTAGTGGTTAGCCGCTATGGACTAATGAAGTGGCTGTAATGCATTTTTAATGCATTCGGATGCATGTCGGGGTCATCCGGTGCTGATAGTTAAGTGAGTATCAACTCCGAAGACCCCCGGCATCAATCCGAGGCAGGAAGAAAGCGGTCATGATTTTTTCTAATTCCTTCTGCCGTTATCCCGCAGTCTTAACAAACTTATTTTATTGCCGAGGTCATTTGGCGATAATTCGCCATTCTAAGACCTGATCCGCCTTGAGAGTCTGATGGGGCAAATAGAATAAGCGAGTTTGAAAAATCTGGCATGAGCGGCGAGATAGGGCTCTCGCCACGCAGTCGGTGGATTTTTTTTCTCGAACCCCATAAAAAATGCGAGATTTCCTATCTGCTTAGCCAGCTTCTAGGGGCTTGCTGAATAGCGTAGACATTTTTGGCGAGAAACTGGGCGAGATAGGGCTATCGGCAACCACAGCTTAGGGCCCCTTAGCCGGTTAGACATCATAATAATTTATAAAGTAAGTATTTTCAATAATAAACAAGCACGATAAAGTGGAAGAGACACTTTGCTTGTAGATAGTGGGGCAGCATGGCTTCTCATGCAAGGATAGAAGGTAAGGCAAATCAAGTCCTCACTCAAGTTTTTGTATTACAAAGGAAGATGGAAAAATGATTTATTCAATGATAAATTTGTGCGACTTTAAAAAATGTATCAGTCATCAATTTTTAACTGTTTACATTGTCATGTTATTGGTTTCCTTGTTCCCTTTTTGCTAGATACGTTGATACTGTACATTTTAATGCTGTTGCTGTTCCATATGCTGTTTCTCTAAATGTTAGTACCACACATTGCTCAGTCCCTCTGATCTTTAGTTTTAAAGTCTATACTGTAGTGCCGACGTATATTCTAAAACAAATCTGGGGCAATCACCAACAAGATCCAGGTACAAATCGTGGGTACAGATGTGAAAGGGAAGGAAAAACGGAGCACTAAATTCACTGCTAGCTTGTAAAAAAATACAGAGTGCGTTCCGACGAAATAAATAAAGTTTATGGATCAAAAACGAACAGACAGTACACATACGCGTTTCGGCTATATGCCCTTTTCAAGGTGCTAAAACAAACTTACCGGAGTGTGTTTAAATATCGGATCCTCGCGCTGCTGTAACCTTTCACCCGCCACTTCCTGGTGGTAAAGTGAAGACGGGCCATGTGACATCCCGCATTGGAGCCGCTAAATATAAGAAAACTTATTCAATACTAACAATCTAACACTCCGGAACTACCTAAGAAAAAACTAAGAAAAATAAACAATGAACATTAAAAACAAGGTTAAAAACATATATGTAATGTTGAATGGTAAATTCATTAATTGTGGGCATAGATATACCTTACATAATGAATAAAGCATGTTCTATTCTGTAAATTACCACAGATCATGCTCAGTGAACTGCTTTGGTACATTATATATTGAATGATAGCATGTATATAAGCACATTCCAAGAATGTACACATTAAATGTATTTAAAACCAGAGACAGAACATGAAAACACAGACAGAGTCAGTGCTACATCAGTGAAACTTATACACGGTACAGTGCCTATACATATATATATATATTAGATATATATATATATATATTATATATTATATATATATATATATATATATATATATATATATAGTGGTTGACAACTCACCAAAAAATCTACTCGCCACACAAAAAAAATCTACTCCCACCTAGTACCTAAACGGTGTCTGCTTGGGCCATATTTACTCGCCCGGGGGTTTAAATCCACTCGCCCGGGGTGAGCAAATGTATAGGTTTGTCGAACATACAAATGGGCTTTTATGTTTACTGTCTTGGCCAAAGTTTTGTAAGCACTTGAGCCCCTACATGGCAGCCACACATCTCAAGGGTCCTAACACTAATATAAATTCTTAATAACCTGTGCATTACCAGGAAGAATGAGTTATAATAAATCTGTCAAAATTAGTTGCATAGTTCTAAGTCTGATTGAAGCTCTTATTAACCTGTACATTACCAGGAAAAGCACTCTGTATTAGATTTGGCAAAATCAAACTGCAAGCAAGCAAGTTCCCCTGAGAGTGGGTGAGATGCAATGGAGTGAGCTTTTAAACCATTTGAAAAGTGGGAGGGGGTGAGCTTTGAACTAGGAAGGTGGAGCCACCCTCCAATCAGCCAAGACCAGCTGAACAAGGATTGTAAACATACAGGACACCTACAAGCTCATATTAAAGCCCCCAAAAATAACCCAACACCTATATATAAGTGTATAAGTGTCACAGAGGAGTGCTACTGAGCATGGCAATATATATTTAAAACCAGAGAAGACACGAAACACAGACGAGCTCAGTGCTACATCCAATGAAACTTATACACGGTACATGTGCCTAAAATATAGATATATAGATATCTTTTGATAAAATGGTCTTTTAGTTGTAACTCTTTGGCCAAAGTGTTGTAAGCCTTGAGCCACTCACGGCAGACACATCTCAAGGGTACCTACACTAATATAAAATTCTTAATAACCTGTGCTACCAGGTAAGAATGATTTATAATAATCTTCAAAATAGAATATGCAGCAATTTTAAATATATATTGCCATGCTCAGTAGCACTCCTCTGTGACACTTATACGCTTATATATATGTTGTGGTTATTTTGGGGGTTCAATATGAGCTTGTAGGTGTCCTGTATGTTTCCACTTTAAATGATCCCAGTAGTAAGTATTTATAAACCAAGAAGAAAATAAATATTTATTAAATGTTATTAATTAATTTCTTAATAAATATATCAAGAACTATATAGTCCAAATTAGCAAATATATACCAGTCTGTTCAAAACCAATATCATACGTATGTTAAACACAGTTATTTTATTTCAAAAGAATAAGAAAATGGTTTTAGAACAGAGTGAAATATGTTAAATCCTAACAATGTGTCAAACCAAACTAATAAAAATTAGTTCAGAACCTATGAAGAATAATGTGATTAAAATAAAACATGAACTAAAAACAACCATATCATTAAACAAATGTAATAATATTAATGTTTTTATCAAACACACTACATTAACCTATGAAAAAGGTTCAGAGCTCCTAAGGTGTTAACGAGTGTATAGAACACTACACATATATCTAAATGGAAAGGAAAATAGTAAAAAAAATATTACTGCGCGGCCAAGTTTATTATTCGAAGGCATTTGCCGCGTTCTTGCCGCAGCGTAAGCCTGCCGCGCGCCCGAGGTGACGGGCGCGGCCGAATCAGTGAAGAGCGCCCTCCGATCGGGGCGCTCTCCACTACCGCTGCCGGGTCCCGGCCGGGTCCCCCGGAACCCCCGCCCCCTGCCGCGTCCCGCGATCGGGACCCAGGCTCCCTCGGGAGCCCTGGACGCGCGTGCAGGGCCAGGCTAGGCTCGCCGAAGACGCGTGACCCGCGCGTCTAAGAGCGCGCACGCCGTAGGGCAACCACATCAGATCCGGGAAATGCCGGCTTGCGATCTGGCCGATGCGCAATAACGTGTCGGCAGTGTATATACTTATAGAAGCTTTGGGAGATAATTTATCCTAGCCTTTGGGCTTACATTGAGGACTCACACATAAGACTTGCTTTTCAAAACTGATACATTTACTTTCTGCTTTTAGTTTTGGAGCACCATACAACAATTTTACATCCGGGTACACCTGGGTACATCCGGTGTCATGCTGCAACATTTCAGTGACATTTCTGCAGACAGACTAATAGCCAATCGGATTAACAGCGGGGGTTCCCTGGCAGTCCCATTCAAACTGCTGTGTTACATCCGATGGGCCATTAGTCTCTGCAGACATGTCACTGAAATTTTTGCAGCATGTACCCAGCATGTACCTGGATCTTTGTTGTGATGCCCAGATTTTCCCAAGGCGAGTTTTAGAATACCGTTGGCGCACCTGTATGTAATTTATGTAAATGTAAAAAAAAAGATGATTTCGTTTTTTGTTATATAATAAGCAGCATATATAAAGTATACATATATGACAATCCTTGTTACAAGTGCTTTTATCATGTTCACAGTCTTGCCAACTTACATGAACTCCTTCATTATCATGATATTTTACTCCAGCCCTGCTTGCATATTACCACCCATTTCACATTCGGGAACATGAGGAATAAAAATGCTTTGAAGTGGAAGGAATGACACCGGACTGAGGCACAAACATCTCATTATGATGTCATCAGATAGTTAGTAATG